>VIIQ02000240.1:0-133327 GCA_007449985.2 Desmodesmus armatus
CACACACACACACACACACACACACACACAATGCAACCAGCCTGCCGCTGCAACTGTGACTACTGTCCATCATTTCATCTCAGCACAAGGCAAACACACCACCCCAAGGTCGACACTGACTAAGCACAGATATCTCTCCAACAGCCATCCTGAAGTACTGGGCAAAAGCCGAAACCGCGCAGTGCCAGCACATTCACTAGCAGTCGTTCCCACCAGCACCCATCCACAGCATACACCAACACACTACACCCAATTGTGGCTGGCCGACCACAGCCACACCTTGCCCCCGCCCCACCCCGGCAATCTGTGCACCAGCGCCGGCTGCTGCTAGCACTGCAACTGACCAAGCCTGGGAAGTCACGGCTGTGCAGCTGCTGCCTCGTGCGGCACGTCCAGCAGCAGCCAGTCGTCACTGTCGATGTGGGCCAGGACCTCAGGTGGGGCGACGAACATGTCTGCCGACAGCACCGTGTCCGATGCCCAGAACACCCCGTTGATGGGTCCCGAGCACGGCCGAGCAGCTGGTAGGCGTCAGCAGACCTGTGCTATGTGCCTGCCAGGTCTGCCCACACACGGTCGGCTGTGCGGCCCACACAAGTGCGTGCCATGTGCGCCCAGGCCATGGTCACACCCAGCCCATACCTGCAGCACATCAACAGCGCAGCAGGCAGCAGCAGGCGACTTGTTACAGCCACGGGAAGTGGGCATACAGGTGCATGCAGCTCCACACAGGCCCCAGCAACACAGTTTTGGGGCCTGCTTATGTCACATAGCATAGCCAGCGCACAGGAAAGCGCATAGGACTCTGTTAAAAACATGTGTTACAACAATCCAGTGAGTGTCATGACGACCGTGTATGGCGACTGCCACCTGACCAAAACAGTGTAGCGAGGCCGCATGCTGCAGCTGCTTCCAGAAGGCATGCGACAAATGGTGTGAAGTGTTGCAATAGTGACAACACTGAACAGGGACCGCACAGCATTGCACCTGCCAAACAACAGCCCAGGGAATCACCGTTGACGTAGCACGTGCAATTATATACAACCACAACTGCTCACCTGCTGCAGACCCAGCGCCGCTCCCCGCCCGCTGCCTGGTACCCCTGCTGGGTGAACACCTCGCTGACCTCCAGCGTCAGCTGCACAGAACGCATGGCACCCGTATTGGGGTCCTCAAACTGCGCCCTTGGCACCAGCCAGGAAGTAGCGGGGGTGATGGGTGCCGCAATCCCCAAAACATCCGCTGCAATCGACAGCAGCTCTGCTTCAGTTGGCTTGCGGTCTGTCCGTATGCTGCTGAGTAGGCTGCGCAGCTGCAGCTCCATCGTGGGCGTCTTGATCGTCTGGAAGCCGGTGATACGGCCATCACACCTATTGATGATCTTGCCGCTGCTGAGCGACATGATCGACTTCACTGGGGTCCCCTGCAACAGCAGCGCAACAATGCAGCAAGGAGGTCCATTAGCCACGTATCCACAGCTCAGCAAACAATCACTCAGCAACAGGCAATAAGTACGTGCTGTGTGGCACAGCACCAGCCACCAGCTACATGTGTAGCAAATGCAGGGACTGCATACAGTCTGATAAATCAGTCGCGTGCATACAGTCTTGTCATACAGCCTTGTCACGCGGCCTTGTCTGTGCCCAAGCAGACGGTGTTGTGAATCCGTCAGTACAACGCACAAGCAGTTGCATCTGTGACCACAGCATGCTGCATGAGGGAAGCAGTCATGTCAGTACTGCAGACAACAGGCACACTCACAGACGCAGCAACACCGTGAAAGTACTTGTTGATCATGTACACACGGTCTTTGTCACAGGCGGCCACCAGCGTAGTGCGTGGGTCAAAGTCCATGTATTCTGCACGCTGTTCCTCCATGTGCTCGAGCTGCACATCGGTCATGGGGCCTCGGAGCACCTGCTCCAGAAAGGCCGCTCCTGCTGGATCCTGCCTGTGCGCGCTGACCAGCTTCACCTGTCAGCAGCACAATACAGTTGTGGGAGGGAACATTGTCGTGGCCGCCAAAAGGAACAGCAGTTGAAGCTGGCAAACAGCTTCACACCTCGCCAAGCTGCAACTGCACGCATGTTTGAGTCAATCGGCTGCAGCTGCAAACAGTCATACTGTGGTGTTGTTGGCTACTTTGGCTTTGCCCAACCGTGACGAACCCCACTACGATCAAGAGCATATGCACAGCATCCTCAGGGGAGTGCATATGGAAGAACAACGGCGTCAACAGCAACTTGCCTCACCCAGCACTGCAACAACAAGCACCAGCATTGCATGCACAGATCAACGATCCAGAACGAACACCAGCCACTCACCTTCAGCAGGCTGCCAGCCGGCAGCGAGTCTGTGAAGGCGGTGCTGTAGTTGGACCGTGAGGGAGCCAGCTCCACCATGGTGTGCTGGTTGCTGACATGCAGGGCTATGACACGGTCGTAGGTGATGCCACCTGCAGCTTGAGCCTCGTCGCCGCACAAGCGCAGCAGCGGCATGTCAGGGCGGGACCATAACCATGCTGCGGCGCCCGTGATGGCGGGTGTGCGGTAGCCACCTACGCGGGTGCCGAGTGTCTGCAAAATACACACGTGCATGCACAGCAACAGGTGATTGTACTGTTACATGCACCCAGATAACTGCCAGTTATCTGGGTGTAGTACGCATGCCATGCAAAGATGTGTGCAATGCTGCAAGTGACTCCTGCATTGCCACAACAAGCACATGTCATTGTGCGATCAGTGAAATTTGCAGCTGCAACCATCTATGTTGTTGCTCTGTGCAGGTTGTGGGGCAACAGGCAGCTGGGGAGGCTGCACAACTGTCAGCTGGTGGCACGCCCAGTCGCCCACAGCAGCCACACACCTGCATGAAGGTGCCGGTGATCTCCTGCTTCTCATCAAAGTATACCCTCTTGACGGTGCCCATGCGCACGGCAGCATCCCGGACACAAAGCGCTGCGCATTGGCCCAGTCAGCTGCCGTGTCAAACGCTCTGCAGATAGTCATGCAGCCGCACTTGACATGGGTGGCCACCTTGGCCCGCACTGCAGCCAGAAGCACCTCCTGGTAGGACAGCCGCAGTCGCTCCTCTGTGGCTAGCCTGCGCAACAAGCGCGTCTTGCCGCTGCCAGCGACGCCCTGCATCAGCAGGTGCATGTCGCGCATGAGGTCCATCAGCTCGTCCACGGTGATGCGCCGCCGCTGGCGCTGCCGCGTGGAGGCAAGCTGCTGCTGTGCCTGCAGGACCTGCTGCTGCTGGCCCAGTTGCTGCGCCTGTTGTGACTGCTGCTCCTGCCCTTGTGGCGGTTGCGGCACCTGTTGCTGGTGCTGGTGCTGCTGCTGCTGCTGCTGCTGGTGCTGCTGCCGGTGCTGCTGCTGCTGCTGCTGCTGCTGGCCCTGTTGCTGCAGCAGGTGCTCAACCTGCTGCTGCTGCAGGTGCTGCGGGTGATGACCGGGATATGGCACCTGCTGGTTTGGCCACAGCCCCGGCATCGCAGCCTGTGCAGGGTATTGCGGTGGTGGAAATCCTGGCACACGTGCCTGCCGCTGCTGCTGTGCCAGCAGCCCAGCAGCAGGCGGGGCAGCTGCCGCAGCTAACAGCACTGACTGCATGCCACTGCCAGCACCCGCCTGCGCGCCAGCCGGGCTAGCAGTGGGGTCAAGCCATGCCGTGGGGGGCAGAACGCCTGTCGGCACACCAACAGAGGTGCTGGACAGTAATGCTGCAGACACCAGCATGCCTGGCGCACCTGCTGTTGCTGTTGCTGCGGGATTGGCGGTAGCTGCACTGTCAGGCGGTGAGACTGGCACACCTGGCCCCATACTGGCTGCACCATCTGCATCAGTCAACAGGTTGCCGGCCTGGTCCTCTGCAGCAGCACGAAACAATCGTCCACACATGACGCAAGGTCAGGTGCAGGCGAGAAAGGAGCAACAACTGGTGGTGGGGGGGGGGTGGATAGAGTTGAATCTGTATACAGACGCAGGGTAGACAGGTTGGATTGCACATGTACAGAAACGGAGATTGGGGGGAACGGGACAGTGACTGGACAATTCGTCACCAGCAGCTTGGGGGGATGGGGGGGGGGGGGAGAGCAACGGACGCAGTACAGCAGCAGGAGCTTGGAGGGAGCGAGGGAAGAAGGACGGGATCACCAGCAGCTTGGGGGAAGGGGGGGGGGAGGGAGAGCAACGGACGCAGTACAGCAGCAGGAGCTTGGAGAGAGCGAGGGAAGAAGGAGGGCATCACTGCGCAGCGGCAAACAATGCAGCAGTAGCAGTTGCGATGGCAGGAGTATTGGCAGCAAGAACACAACTGTGAAATCCAATACACAACATGCGTGTTCCTCAACAACAGCACCTCCAACAAGGGCCCGCAGCGCAACAGTGCTCACCTGCAAGGGCCATGAGGGCTTCCATCTCCTCAAACTCATCCGCCGGCATCTCCACAGCAGAGGGCCACCACCTGAACCCACCAAGTACTGGTCTGCTGCAGGCGGCACACCGATGCCTGCACCAAATGCAGCTGCTGCGGCTGGGCCCCCAGCCCTACAGTTCGGGCCGGCTGTTGCTGCAGGTAGTGTGGTGTTGGTGGCCACGGAAACAAGGGCTGCTGCAGCTGCTGCTGCTGTTGTTGCGGCTGCTGCCACTGCATCTGCTGCTGCTCTTGCTCCTGCTGCCACTGCACCTGCTGCAGGCCGTGCGACTGCACAGAGGTGCTGCCACCAGCACGGCTGCTGCTGTGTCGGGCACCTGACCCGCTACGCCCTGGGCGCTGGCTGTGTTTGGCCTCGGACAGGAGGGCCAGCAGAGGAGCAGCCACCTCCTGCCAAGCCCTGTCTGTGTCTGGGGTGAAGTACGGCACCAAAATGGCGCCCCCCCGGGAGGGCTGACCAGCACATCCCCTCAAGGTGTTCAGGGTGCTCTGCAGCACCTTGGCCATCTCTTTGGGGTACTTCTGCAGCATGCCACTCCTGACATGTCTGACAAGCGATTCCCAGACTGCAGGCCAGGACACGTTGCTGCCCCACTGCCGTGCCAGAGCCTGACCAGAGCTGGACAAGCGTGACCACTGCATCCCATGGAACAGGATGGTCACATGCATGACCATATGGTCGGCAAGTCCTTGCAGCTCCAGTTGGAGTTTTGGCAGCAGCGTCTTATCACTGTCCTCTGCCCGAACAGCAAAAGACACCAAATAGGTCTGAAGGCAACTAGCAAGCACACAGCAGCAACGCACAAAGACGCCATCAGCCGCAAACCACAGCCGGCACAAATGAGGACTGTATTGTGCCAACACGAAACGGACACGGCCTGTCCCGTGCACACCGGCCCATCCCAGCAACCAAAATCACAGAGGCACAACAGGGCGCTGCTCACAACCTTACGCACAGTCTGACAATGCATGCTGCTGATACTGGATGTGCATTACACGAAGCACGCACCAGGGCCCTTTCATCAGGTAGGTAGGTGTCCATTGTCAGCTTCCAGCTGCCGCCCAAACGGCGCTTTGGGTGCACATTCGGCAGTGCCAGCAGGGATGGCAGCGGCGCAGGGGTGCTGCTGCTGCCCGCTGCAGCTGCCGCCGCTGCTGCTGCTGCTGCTCCTGCCGGCGCAGCCGTGTTCCCTGCAGACCCCACCTGCCCGTAGGCTATGCTGCAAATGCTGCTGTTGACAGGCGTGTGGGCCAGGCCCATGTACTGCTGCGCATGGCTGACAGGGACGATGGTGCGGCTGGGGTGCAGCCGACAGTTGAGGCACACACCATCAGCCAGCACAGATGCCAGGACACTCCTGCCGCAGAGCGTGCACGACCCGCGCGCTGCAGGTGTGACATCGCGCTCCAGGTTTGCAGCCTCCATCTGCATGCTGCCAAGGCCAGATGAACCCGTTCCTGCGCTATCGACCGCAGCAGAGGCTTGTGGCAGCAGCTGCGCTTGCCTCGCCATCGCAGCGGGAGTGGGAGGCGCATGCAGCCGCATGCCAGGGAGCCCTGCCAGGCCCAACTGCGGCAGCTGTGATGGGGCCAGCTGGGGTGTGCTGAGCCTGGCCTCATAAGGGGTGACAGCGTTGAGCCCCTGGCTGCCAAAGTCAAAACCCCCAGCACACCGTGCACACAGCGCCTGGCCCGCGACTGCGACCTGTATCTTGCATGACTGGCACATCAGCCCATGCGGAGGGGGGTCTGGGTCGCTGCCGTCGGACCCCACAGGGAACTGTCCAGCACCAGCGCCAGAGCGAAAGCCCCACGCAGCACTGCCTGGCGCCATGCTGCCACTGCTGCTGTCTTGGCTGCCACCGACTGCAGGGCCTGCTGCTACAGAGTGCGTGGCGTCCGGCCCACCTGTGTGCGACACTGGCTGGCTGCAGAACAACAGCCCGTCGGCATAGCATAGGATCTGTGCCGCTCGGCTGTCATCTGGCAGTGAGGCTGCTGCAGCGGCCAGCCAAGAATTCATCGCTGCAGCACCAGGGATCCCATCGGCGACCAGGCAGCAGCTGCACGGCTGTAGACCCACCAGCCTGGCCGGCACTGCTGCTGCCGCTGATGCCAGTGCCCTCACCCACCTTGCCGACGTCAGGTCCGTCAGAGAGAGAGAGAGAGAGAGAGAGAGAGAGAGAGAGAGAGAGAGAGAGAGAGAGAGAGAGAGAGAGAGAGAGAGAGATGACGCGGAGTGCCAGGCACACCGCGTTGTTTAAGGGGGAGAACGTGTGTGACTGCTCTGCAGTCGCCACGTCCCCACCATGCCCCCAGGTGCAAGAGACACCCTAGGGGTCAAGGGGGTTGTTTAAGCTTTCTTCTCTTCTTGTGTGAGGTTTCATTTTGGAGGTGCACTTCGTTTTTCCTTTTGCTCCATGTTGATCTGGCGTATGTTTGTGCATTTTTGATGGCTGCATGTCTTGTGTTCCATATTTCTTCCACATGTCTACCTGCCAGGTGGTGCAGTCTTCTCAGCAGTCTAGACAATGCTGGTCCTACAACTCCCAATCCTTTCAGCTTTTCTTCTGTGTTTTTATATATGCAGCCGGACACTCCTAGCATAATTGTGGTGAGTTTTACTTCCGCTTTGGGGTCGAATATCTGTAATGCTTTCATCAGACGGTCGTGCTGACGTTCTGCTCGTGTTTCCTGCTGAGACGGGTCTGTATCTCTGCAATACTTGATCTCTAGCAGCTCGTAACTCCTGGCGTGGTTCTCTGTCCGCACGAGCATGGCGTCTGGTTTGCAGTGCGCACTGATTCGGCGCTTCATCCCTACAGGCATATCTTTTGGGAGGGCGGCGAGAGGGATTCTGCTTTTGCTTTTCATGATCGCGCATCTTCTGCTCAAACCTACATCGCTCATAGCCAGTTCCTTTGCTCTATCTCCGTCGTTGATCGCCTGTACGATCATGGAGCCCGCGTCGTTGTGCCTCTTGGTGACCGCCCCGGACAGCGCCGGGCAAGCACTCAATGCGTGGTGTCCGCCATCCTGTTGGCCACAGAGTGGGCAGCTGTCGGTGCTGCTTAGCTTGTATCTATTTAGCAGTTTGTTGGTCGGCAGCAGGCCCCATCTGTACTGAAGAATGAGTTTGCGTCTTCTGTGCAGGACTTTGTTGTTGTTCATGAAAAGGTGGCTGTATTTTGGGTGTACGTTTTTGGCTTGGTCGGCCCACGCGCTGTAGTACACAGTTGACGTGTTTGCGCTACCCAGTGCGCAGTCCTGTTTTGCTTTGTTTTTCAGAGTTTCTGCCAAATTGCAATGGCAAATTCGCTGCACCACTGTCGTGAACTGTGAAACCCGGACACGGAAGCTGCCTGCATTGTTGCACACGCCATTCTGTGCCAGCGCCTTCTGCAGGTTCTGCCACACGTCTGCTGCAGGGGGCCAGGCGGTCAGCACGATCGCCTCGGGTGACAGCTGCTCGTCAGCCAGAGCATCAGGCACCGGCATGAGCCCGGCCAGGACGGGGCAAATCACATCCCATGCACGCTTCAGCCCCTTGGAATGGGACTGAGACCCAGCATGAAAGGGATCAGTCCGTTCAGCCAAGCTGACAGCTGCTGTGGGATGCTGTGCTGCATGCCGAGCCTTCTCGCCGGCCACATTGGTCAGCTGACGCCCATGCTGCACCACTGCACGCAGCGCAGCAATCTGGGCGCGCTCATTCACGCCTATGTCACCCAGCCCTGCTGAATCAACCAAACCCTGCGCCATCGCGCCTCAACACGGTTGTGCCGCACGGAATGAACTAAGCTGCTGCGTTCGAAACTGCTAACACTACCTAGGAGACAGCTGCAGCTGCCACCGAAGCAAGTGCTCCAAACGATGGCTGAGAGAGAGACACGAAACACGCCGCATGTACACTCCAACAGCTGCAAATACTTCATAACATCAGCAAAGGAACTTTGTGACAGCCCTGTGCGTCGCATGTAGCCCTTTCCCACCCCCGGGGTTCAGCCTACGTGGCAGAAAAAATTACAGTCGGCTGAGTCAGCCAAAAAAACAACCGCCACCCCAGTATTTTTTGGACGGTGGACACGTTTTTCGTTTTTTTGACGGGGTATATATATTATAGAATAATGCCGAACGCAGGCGGAACAGCACTCGCAGCTTTTCGCCATAATACGTGTTGTTCCCTACATTATCAGCAGAAAGAATAAATTGACCTTATATTGTTCAAGCAAACGTTTCATCGCTCTCAGGCCATTTTGGCAGCAAAGGACTGAACGCAACGTGCGCCGAGACAGCCCCGACATGGTCCGAAAGTGCAGCGGGATGCTGCTGGTCGTCCTTTCGACCCTTCTGGCAACTTACGCCCCCTTGATTGGCACTGCCGATGCTGCTCAAGCCGGTGAGCTGCTGGAAGTCGATCGGATGATTCAGTACAGGAAAGGCAGTTGGGCGTGCTCTTTTCTGCCTTCTTCCTCGTGCTGTTTCTACTACATGATGCGAGGGTGTGTTTCGACGCTGTTTCTGCTGTTGCAGGAGGTCACAGGAGGTCGCTGCAGCAGCCTTCATCTCCAATTCCTGAGGAGCAGATGCCAAACCCTGCAGATGGGCCACTTCCATCCAAGTGGCGCTATGGCTTGGCAAATGCCGATGAGCTAGCATGGGTGGCCCCTGCAGGCAACGGTTGTGGCACAGCCTGCCGCGCCCTGGGTACCGGTTGGATCCTCTGAGTGCCGGCAACAACAAGACATCTCTGTGTGTTGTGCTCATGCCCATGCTGGGCGTGGGGTGGCGATGGCTTGCCGGGTACACCAATGCTACTTCAGGCGCGTGTGCTGTCGTCTGTGGAAGCAACCCATGTTATGAAGGGTCCGGCCTGATGATTGAGAGCATCATCAACCCCCATGGGTTCCCCTCCATTTCGGTGCCCCCTGTTGGGACCCTGCCGTCCGGTGTGCCTGCAATTGCAAGGGCAGTGCTTGCAACGCGCAAGAACAAGACAGGCTTGCAGATTGGAAAGACAGTTGCGAGCTGGAGTACCCCACCCCCACGTTGCGTCCTGTCAATGCATTAGAGGGTGATGCAGCCCTGTCAGCAGAGGTTGTTGCTGCAATGGCCAACTCGACTGTATTTGGGGCCATATGTCGCAGCAGTGTGCACGGTACCCAGGGACTAACAGGGTGGGTTGACAGGTCTGGTGTCAAAGCCAATGTTGAGTCGGCGTTTGCAGTATGCCGCGTTGCGTGGTATGCACCTACGGCAGCATATGACACCTTGTGCATCAACATTGACAGGGGCTGAACTCCCGGGCGTATAAACCAGTTTAGTTCGCCCCAATAGTTGGACTGATTGCGTGAGTTGTTGTTGACAGGAGCATCTGATGCATGCAACTTCGTGTCAGGCAGGAAGTCAGACAGGCTGCTGGCAGCAGTAGCGCAAACAGCAGCAGCAGCAGTGCTGCGGTTGGTGCGTGTACACTAATTGCTAGCAATGCGCATGGCATGCCTCAACTTTGTTGTGTTGCGCCAGGCTGCGGGAGCAGTCTGCTAGTCCGCAGGCTTTGTTTTTCACACTGTGAAGTCATGATGAGTGACTTGCAAGGCCCAAACTTCTTGCTCAGCAAAAAGGCTGTCCAAGCCCTCACCTGGCCACCGACGCTGCACGCTTTGACATGGTTACTGGGGTACTATGAATTGACACGCCACGTTGATGTGAGGATGGCCAGCATGAAATGTGGGATGGTCACAACCGTTGGCATACGAAAGCCTTCCAGGTTTTGGCTGGAGGCTGCGGTCATGAGGTTGACTGGTACCCATCCAACACTAATACTGTTTTCACAAAGCAAGCAGCATCACAACGCTGCTTGCAGCTTTGAGATCGAAAACTGAGTGCATTGCTGGCTACCAGCCTGATGCTATGGCACCTGGGCACCAGAGAAGGGCAGATGTGCCATGGGTGGCAAGCATGCTGCTTGTGGTGTGTGTGTGTGCAGCGCATATGTTGGCAAGTGCATGTCTTGAGCCTGAGGGAATGTGTCTGTGCAGTTGAATGTGTCTGTGCAGTTGTTTATCTCTGTGCATCAACAAGCATTCAAGGGATGTTGGTGCCATCACTTTGCCCGGTGGGCCCGGCAAGAGTCTGATCGCTCACGGAGACCTTGTTCAACATCACATGTGTTGATACATGTTTGTTGGAAACACGTCAAGTTGGCTCCAGTTGCGCTGGGCAGTGAACGCTACTGATCAAAATCCAAACAAACAGATGACTGCAGGTATGCAACACCAGTCAACAGACAGCAAGCTGCACCGGTGTGATGCCGCATTGTAGTACACCACGGCACTTCATGCAGGTGCTACTGTACAAGGCACCTCACACGTTGCTCTTTGCGGCTCAACGGGACCTCTCGGCTCAACGGGACCTTCCGGCAACTTAACTCAACCGTTGCTGGCAGCTGCAACTCAGGGCAAATGCAAGCAGCCTCACCTCAGCAAAGCAGAATCACCATATGCATGCCTGTCAACCTTAGAGCAGTAGTGGGGGAGACAATGGGCACTGCGGCTACCAGCTCAATGCTCACACCCTTTGCCAACACCACCGGCAAAACATAGGGGACAGGGTGTCCAGCATCCCCCTCCTCCCCCTCACCCCCAAACAGGGACCACAAGCATGTCTCCCACATACTCCTCATGTGCAACACACAACCACGCAACCTGCAAAGACAAACACACGGGGACTGTGTCACATGCAGAAGGGGCCACCACCTCCGGATTCCCAATCGCCCATTTTGCTTCACCGCTGCGGATTGTGTCACATGGAGAAATGGGCACCACCAGGATTCACAAGCGCCCGTCACGTTTCACTGCTGCGGACTGTGTCACATGGAGAAAAGGGCACCACCAGGATTCACAAGCGCCCATCGCGTTTCACTGCTGCGGGCTGTGTCACATGCAGAAAAGGGCGCCATATCGGGAATCATGAGCGCCCAGTCTGATTCACTGCTGCAGCTACTGCTCCAGGAGTGCCTGCCATCATTGCATGCCGATCAAAAGAGCACATTGCCGTACACGAACAGCCAACCAACATTCACTGCCCCCCGCGGCCGCACACACAATGATGCAACATCACTGAAAGGCGGCAGCCGTTAGCGATGTATATGCGCAAAGCGGAAGGCAATCAACTCAAACCCATCACATCCGGCTGAGCACAACGTTGTGGCTGCCTTTGATCTGGCAGGGAAGCCTTGCAAAAAAAGACGACCACATCCCCTGCAATTAGAGATGTTCGCCGCACAGCACATCGGTTGTGGAGTGCAGCGTCTCAGGGTGAAGCTGCGGCTGGCACCGCCAGGGGACATGCCAAATCACCGCACTGCGCCTGACTGCTTTCAGATCACAAACAAACGGTCCACCACATACGCAATCAAAACCCACCACCCCAATCAACGCCACATGCAAGACAACCACCCTATGGTAAAGACTGCAACTCGAAAGATGCTGAGCGTGTCTCATCCTGCACGAACCTGCGGTGTCAGTATGTTGCCTGTGGCCCAAGATCGTAATGAAAAAGACGCAAGCAGACAGCCCACGTCACAAGCCAGGACGCAAAGCTTCAACAGGCATTCACTGACGGTGCATTTGCAGCACGAAGTGGGTGGCTCTGGGTTGCCAGTTAGTGGCATCATGCCATGTGACGGTCACAGCCACAGCCACAGCCACAGCAGTGCTGGCAGCCAAGCAAGCGCTCGCCTACAGGCGCAAAGCGTGACCGGCAGGAATGCCACTGTGAAGGCTTCTGCAGCCACCCAGCGTTGAGAAAAAAGGAAATGTGCCCCCTCTTTAGAACATAACGACGCACGCTCCCTTGTGACAAGAGCACCCATCAAAGATGACGCTAGGCCACAGCATGCTGTGCAGGTCACTTGGGCAGGTGCAAGAGGCGACGCCATGTCGCATGAACTGGCACAAAGACTCCGACTCACAAACAGATGGAAAAAACAGATGGGGATCCACAGCAATTTTGCAACACAAAAATCAACACGTGCAAGCAGGTGATATTGTACAGATGACTGGGCCTCAGCCTTGCAAGTGTATGAGGGTTGTGCGCCCGCAAAAGTTTGCATTGCCGGAAGAAGAGCTTGAAACACCTGGCCAAATTAGACAAAGTGGAGCTCAACACGCTCAGAAAGCACGTGTACATATTCCGACGTCAAACACTGCGCTCGATCTTTCCAACAGGCAAAAAAGCGCACGCAATTGATGCAGAGGCGTGCTGATACACCGCAAACATCCGATGCTCGGGATGCTTGGGCTCGCGGTGCACACCATAGCACGCAACGACATCCCCGCAGCTCCGACGCGCGCCAGCACGGGTGGCGCGAGCAGAGCTCAAGCACCGGTAGGCTTGGGGTCAAAGCGGTCGGCTGGCAGGGGCGTGCCAACCATCTCACTCTTCACGTGCTTCTTGATGCCGGCAAGGGGCTGCCTGCAGCAGCAGCAGCAGTGGTTGCAGCAGCAGCAGCAGACGCCAGCAGGAACAACGATGTGTGAGGCATGGTCTTGCAATGCCATTGATTTGTAAGTTGGCATGCATGCCTAGAGCAAATGCTGTACACAGGCAATGATGTGCCTAGCAAAGCTGGCAGGAGGGATGAGTACACTACTCATACTCACAATGCCATGCACAGACTGGAAGGGGCACTGGCATGTGTGTCAGCATATAGCGTAAACGGGCAGCTAGCATGCTTGCGTTGCGGTTTGGCGGGGGGCGGGGGTTGGATGGGAGGGGACAGGGCGGAGAGGAGTTTCCTTCGGGTGTTGACGCTGGGGGTGCATCTGTTTTATTCCTTGGTTGAACAGAAATCAAACTCTGGTTGCATGTAACGCAGCCAGAGATTGACTTCTACTCACCCAGGGAATGGAGCATATGCAGCCACAGCGTCATACCCTACATGTCACAAGCTATGTTGAGAGAGGTTCCTGCCGTTCACAAGGTGGGAAAGGCATTGAGGGAGGCTCAACAGTTCAGTATGCATAACGTATGTAGCTGCAGTCAGTGACCCACCTCCATTCTCGCTCATCCTCTTCCTCCTGCATAGCCCTGGCCACTACTGCTGCTGCTGGTTGTTGTGCCAGCAGTACCCTGGGCCGGGGTTCAAAGCGGTCGGCTGGCAGGGGTGTGCCCACCATCTCACTCTTCACGTGCTTCTTGATGCCGGCAAGGGGCTGCCTGCAGCAGCAGTGTGATGCAGCAGCAGCAGCAGCAGCAGCAGCAGCAGCAACGGAAGCAATGTGTGAGGCGAGAGCTCGAGATATCAGTGCTTTGCCACTTGGCATGCATGTCTGAGCAAGGTAACAGGCGATGTCTTGATGCCTGCAAGGGGCTGCCTGCAGCAGCAGCACTGCAATAGACGCAGCAATGGGGCCAGGCATCGTCATGAAGTCGTTGACCGTTGCAGCATACACTCCAAACGCCATAAATCAATGCAACTTGCAAGGGTGTCTGTGCCGGCAACTGCAGCTTCATGTGTGTCGGCAACTGCAGCATACACTCCAGACGGCATGCATCAATGCAACTCACAAGGGCGTCTGTGTCGGCAGCTGCAGCATCAAGACGCAGTCGTCCACACAGACACCCTTGTAAGCTGCGTTGATGCATGCCGTTTGGAGAGTATGCTGCGATGTTTGAAGCCTTCACACACTTTCACCTACCTCCACTCAGGCACCTCGGTATCTTCTGTCTCCTGCATTGACCTAGGCACTGGCTTAGCCAACAGGCGCCTGTCAGCAAAAGCGCCCCTCGATGCCACACTTGAGTATGTGTCGCCCACACGGCCACTGACCCAACGGGCACGCAGCTTCCTGCAGCAAGCAAACCGACACATGTTACTTCAGCTGCAACATAAGTCCCAGTGGATGGGACTGGGTCTGAGCAGGCGGGCCAGGGCAGCACGCACACCCTACATCCCATGCTGCTGCAATTTTCTGCAGCATGCAAACTGACAGCACAACACGCAGCACAGCAGCAGCTTGTCAGTAGAGAGTGGAATACACTGGCAGCATCGCGGCCACTGACCCAACGGGCCTGCAGCTTCCTGCAGCATGCAAACAAAGATCACTTGGTGTAACTACTCATACATTAGTCACAGTACTTTCAGCCTTTGGGGTTAGTCTGAGGAGACTGGCCAGTGCAGCACACATACCCCTACTGCCTATGCCGCTGCAGCTACCTGTAGCATCCAAGCCAAAAGCAATACGGAGGAGCTGGTCAGTGGAGATGGCAGCCCCCTGACACAGTTGTGCCAACCCATGTGATGCAGCAAGGAAACCTTTCGAATTCGAGCCTTCAAGGACCAGCTGGCCTTCAGGCCAGGCTTTGCTGTGCTAGCCAGCTGTTTTGTGCACAGCTGGGCTATGCACCACCTCTATTCTTTGTCAGCTCGTCTGCCGGCCATCCATTGCCTCCCGTGCCCCCCGGTCATGCCTAGGCCCTTTAGCGGGGCCCCCAAAAAGCAGTCTGCCCCCGCACTGTGCCCTCCTACGTGATGCTTGCAGCATCTGTCCAGGCCTTTGCGCGCAAGCGACATGTCGCGCATGTGCACGACACAAGCTAGCTACAGAACGCACCATCTGCTCTCATTCAGCTCATCTGCCGGACCTCCATGGCCGCCATGGCCTCCTGTCATGCCCCCACGACCACCAGACCTGCACAGCATGGGACATGCATGCACATACATGCTGGGATACACATGTTACATGGTTCAGATGTTGCTGTGAAGCTCGTAAACTGTGATGCTGGTTTTGGTTGTGCCTGCAGCCACCTGTGAGGACTGTAGTGCACACCACGGGGTGGATGTTGCTGTCATGAGCAGTCACACAGTGCACCCGTCGCCCTGCTGGTGCTGATCAGCATGAGGTTGTAGCGACGGAGGATGTGCGCTGCAGCTTCACATGCCTTCTACGGACTGCTTCTGCAATGCTTGCAGCCAACCTTTGGGGCCATCAAGCGATTCCGGGTGCTAAGAGAGTCTGGTAAAGTGGCACCAGGGTGTGTTTTGCAGCACATGCCGCACCTTCCCCCTCTGTAGGTGATGACAGTGGGCGAGGCATCGACTGCTGCACAGTGACAACAGAACAAACGCAGGATGTTAGTATTACCGTACTTGAATTTTAGAGGTGCAGGATGCATGCACAGTTCTTTTACGATGCAGCTGCTGCTTGCAGTCTGCCAACAACTGCTGCACGCGTGCACCCACGGGTAGGGACCTGCTTGGCCGATCTGCACATGTTGTCGAAGCAGCTGCTTGATATCCACTTCGCTCAAGATAGGGATGAAAGCTGTAAAACACACACCTGCTGCTGCCAGCAGCAGAGCCAGGATGATCAGGCACTTCATAGCAGTATCTGTCTTGTCACAGCAGTAGGCTGGAGCCTGTCCGCTCGGTGTCACCTGCAAGGTGCAGTAAAGAAAGCTGTTCGCACTTATAGGTCTTGGAAGTGCATTTCTGCCAGAAACGATGCATGTTCGTCGCAGGTGATCAATGTGCAGTTGGCGCCCGCTGACTGTGCAAGAGACGATTGTGTGCCTGCTTTGCTCTGCTTCACATGCATCACGTGGAAGCGCAAAATCCTCTGAAGGGTGCTCAGAGCCTACCTTTGCAGAATTGCTTTCGAGTCAACAGACAGCTGGGATACAGTCACTGGGTTCAAATAATGGTAACTGATTGTTGAATGTGTTCAGGGAGCTTGAAACGCGTGTCGTAACACTTGGCTGGCTGCTGACAGCAAACGGAATTGATGGCGCTTCAAGTGCCGCGCCGCGGCCCGCCAACTGCTTGCTAGGCAAGTGACAAGCACGCTGGAAGGGGCAAAGGCTTGTCACACACCATAGGCAGCGTGCGTGTTTCAGAACAGTCTGGCAGACAGCAGCACGGTAGTTTGAATCGGCCTCTGGTGGGTTATGCTGCCGTAACCAGTTGACTGTACAGCAGGAACCAGTGCATCCGGTCAGCTGCAAGTGCATGCTCGCTAGGCACTCAGACATCGACTGCTTGGTTTGAGTTTTGTTGAGGGCCACTTTCTCGTGCCTTTCTGGCTGTACTGCTCCTCCTTTGGGCCTCTCGTGACGCCTGGCTCTGCCACTGTACACTCAATAACATTGCATCCAATCAACCACGATGCCTGCCACAACGTTCACACAAGCACCTCAGATGGAGGTTGCCTGTCACAAAATAAAGGTAGCCAAATCCAGCAGGACCACGATGCAAAAGTCAACAACGTGCCAGGGCCGCTCAGTGCATGCGCAGTTGGTGATCGCACGCGCGCGCACACAACAGCGCTGTCGCATGGGCTTCCTGCCATTTGTGTTGACAGCAGCAACGCTGTGCTGCGTGCTCCCACCGCGCCCAGCTGCAGCCTACGCCCAACTATGGCTTTGACAAACTGAGCCCTCAGCAGCGCCGAACCATCTACCACCACGGCAAGCTCGCGTCCTTCAAATCCAAGTTGGGCTCCTGGGTGTCAAGGTGTGTAGGGAGAGAGGTGCTAAGCCCTGAGGATCCTGCCCTTCGTGTGTGAAGGGTATCATTTGGTGCTAGCACTGCTGTGACCCCACACACGCAGACTCCTGCCACGCCGCATCACCACCAGTTGTCGTCAAACCTGCACACGGCAGAAAAGCACAACAAAAAATGTCACTTGGTGTGACAGGAGTTACAACCATCAAGTGCATGTCATGATGACAGCTTTGAAGAGTGTGGGTGTGTAGCACGACAGCAACAACCTGCATACATATGTACATGCATGCTTGCAGCACAAACCGCCATGCTGAACCAAGTACAGCTGACTGATTGGGCACTACAGCACCCCCCGCTGCTGGCCAATGCAGATATTCCAGTATGTGTTTGTCCCTGTCCTTTCGCTGGCTAGTGATGCGGTTGGGACTTTGTCCCCCGCTACCTGTACTGTACTGTACTGTGCATGCCCCATGCAGCCTCCTACCTCCAACCTTCTGCAGGATGCAATGCTTTCGTACGCGCTCCTTCGGCACCTGCCAGCCGCTTGCTGTGCCCAGCAGGATTTAGAGTTTGTTATTTCAAACAGTAACATTAATTTCAAACCCTAAACCGCAAGCAGTACACCTCACCTGCTGTCAGGTGGGATGTTGGGCATGTTGGGTGATCTTGCCCAGCCCCCACCCCAGGGTTGTTCCAGTTGCCCCACCTGCAGCACCACAAGACACAGCAGCAATGGCGGCAGCAGGTGATGTTTGGCATCAGCGTTGCAGGCAGCAGCAGCGGCAGCAGCAGGGGCAGCAGCAGAAGCAGCAGCAGCAGCAGCAGCAGCAGCAGCAGCAGCAGCAGCAGCAGCAGCAGGGGTTGTTTGATCCTAGCGTAGTAGGCAGCAGCAGCAGCAGCAGCAGCAGCAGCAGCAGCCCAGGCGGCGGTTGCAGCAGCACCCCTGGTAAAATGGCAAGAACAGCAGTGGGATTGTGTGTGCAATGCCAACGGCTGGCTGCTTGGGGCAGCTGGTATCTCATGCTCAACCACACAACCGTCCTGGACCAGCACTTGCTCCAGCTGTCACTACGGTTGCAGTGCACACTGCTCGCACCATTCCTTGCCTCCCTTCACTTTAATCACGACTGTTCATCTGCCCCACAACTCTATCAAGCAACAAAGGAAAGTGGCCAGTAGCGGCCTGGCCACCTGCCCCACCTGCTGCCCCACATCTTGTCCCACACTTATGGCATCATGTTCCACCCCCTGCCACATTTCCTGCCCCACCTCCCGCCCCACCACATGTGATGTAGGGCTAGCTCCTGTCCCACCTGCTGTCCCACCTCCTGGCTCACCTGTCTTACCTTGTGTGTCCAACCTCCAAGGTGCCCCCCCTCCTGTCTCGTTGCCTGTCACCGTGACATGGCGTGGCGGGGGAGCAGGTGCGCCTGCTTCCCCCCCTCCTGTCGACTGTCCCAATCCCTGTTCCACCTCCCGCCTCCTGTCCTACCCCCTGTCCACTTTCCCGCTGTGTCTCGCGCCCTACAGCTTGCTCACCTGTCCCACCTCCTGTCGCCGGACCAGCTGTCCCAGCGTCCTCCTCCCCACTGCTTCAGAGAGCTGATACCTGCATCAGCATCAGCATCAGCATCAGCAGCATCAGCAGCATCAGCAGCAGCAGGAGGACAGCACAACAGCAGTTGCAGCACCAGTCAGCAGCAAAACAGCGTCCCATGTTCATTGCTGCTGACCCGGCCGGACTGTCATATGTCATCTTGTGGGCACTGTGCTGTTGACACACCAATAACAAACTCGAACACCTGGTACTACATCAGAGTCCAACGAATGTGTGATGTGTCATGCTGTTAGCTATGAGGCTCAGAGAGCCATCAAATGAGTGACCCAACACAGGAACGCATAAACCCTCACTCACTTAGCATCCTCCTGGCATGCAGGGGTGCCCATCCACTGCCTCCGTGCTTCATGCTGTCTGTGCTGGCATGGGCAACTGCAGCAGGATGATTGGTGCACGGGGTGGGGTAGGGTGGGGTGGGTGGGGGGACGGCAGCGGTGCAGGAGCAGGGGCAGGGCAGTAAGGTTCATGCTGTCTGTGCTGGCATGTGCACTGCAGCAGGACGGTTGGTGCACGAATAGGTTGGGAGAGGGCAGGAGCGGTGGCAGGGGTAGTAGGGGTGGGATGAGGGAAGGTCATGTTCGAGTTGGTGTGGTACAGACTAGCACTGTGCCCGGGGGCTGTAAACCTGTAAGGGCTGTAACTTGCAAGCTGGGTGGGGTTTGTGTGCTATATCCAGGCGGCATGCGTCATGCCCAAAGTGGTTTGTTGTTGTGATGGCATGACAGGAAGCAGAAGGGGGGTGGGGTTGGCCGGAATCTGTTCTGATTCCGTTGACGCCAACCCCCTTTTGCTTCCCGGCATGCCGTCACATCAGAACCAAACCATTGGTTCCTAGATGCAAAGGTGTCTTGCTTCTTTTGAGACAACTGCATGGTTTTGCAGTAGCCCGTGCTTGGCCCTGCTGCCAGGATTTAAGGCAATTGCTGAGGCCAGCTTGGCCATGCCCTGCTAGCTGTGGGGCTAGCTGGTATACACTACATGGAACAACCAACTTCAGGCTTGCAAGTAGCGGTAGCTCTCTCTCTCTCTCCTGGCTGCACTGTGGTGCCTACTACCCTCGGACACCAGTGCTAGAGACGTCTTTACATCTACAGCCGTCTTTTTCAGTGAACACCAGTGCTGCTGAAAGCACTCCACCAGCTCACTTACCTGCCAGCAAAGCTGCTGCTGCACACAGCAGCAACAGTAAACTGCCCTTAGGCAGCTTCAATGCCATGGCCTGTGCACTGGAAACTTGTAGCTGCCTTGCTGTGTTGCTGAGTCGATAGACTCGCGAGTGTCCCTGCAAGCAGCAGCACATACCCCCCATGAAGTCCTGCAAAGCGAGCGCCAGGACGGATGCTTTCCACAAATGACAGTGTTTTTGTTTCGAAACACCTTTATGGTAATGATTGTCCGATTGTGAAGGCATGCGGACAGCGAGCTGGGCATACACCTTTCAGTGGTGTCAGCCTATTAAACTGCGCAACACACCTTGTAGAATGTTTGAAAATTACTTTTTATATGTATTAGGTCGAGGTGCAGTGCGATCATTAGCGAGGCTCTGTTCTTCTGCGCACATGCAGTAGTACTGCCGGCAGTATAACACAGAGTTGCTCGTCTGGCTCGACCAACGAATGCGAATTTACAAAGATAATTTACTACTGGTTTTAAGGATATTGCACGTGCTTGTTTAAGAACTGGCTGGCTGGAACGTTCCAAAACAACAACTGGCTGGCTGGAACGTTCCAACACAACAACTGCAGACAGGACGAAGCCCTTCTTGCCTGCGCAAACAAGTTGTTGCAAACTCTATGGTCCTGCACCTGCGGGAGCAGCTGTACTGACTGCTGTCTTTGTAGTAAGATCGCAGAGGCTGAAGCTGCCATGTCTGCCAACGAAAAAAAGTAGTAATGCATTAGTGATGCATATGCATGCTGTTTTTGAGCAATTGCTTAAATGGAAAGTTACTTGTGGGGGTTCCTCCTCATTCGCCATGTGCCAACCCTCTCTTGAGTGTTCTTTGCACAGTTCATGAGTCCTCATTGCTGCTGACAATTTCTGCCGCACTTTCTCTCCATACACCGTTCCTATGACAGCTCGTTCAGAAGTATCACACTTGAAGTGCATACATTTACAGGTGTCACAGTGGAGCCACCATTCACCACTACCACCACCATTGCTGCTGCCACCTCATCACAAACCGACACGTCCACGCTCTCACACCGGCTGGCTGCCTCCCGCTCGTAACCCATTGACAATAAGTATCGTGACCCAAATGCAACACAAACGTCGTGTACACAGGGAGCACACACTTTGCTCCACTTTGAACAGATGACTGACCGTGGGTCAGCGCAGCGCACCAGACCAAGCCGTAAGGTACACAGTACCGCAGATGCCGCCGGCATCCAAGCCATGTACTCACTTAGTGCCCAGCTGAAGAAAGCTGTAGATTCCGATACCAAGCAATCTGTGGGCCCAGCTGAACAGTAGCTGTAAATACCAATAGCAGCACCAGAATGTAGCTGTGCAATACCCAAGCCACAGCCAGACCGCCGCTGCACCACCCACGAGGCAGGCACTTGCCGCTGATCAGACAACACCGAACCGCCAGGCTAGATCCACCGATACGGGGTCTGTCCCAGACATAGCTAGCCCTGGCAACATTCACTGGCGGAATCTGTTGCCGAAGGCTACCTCAGCCACCATACCTCTGGTCAGCAAGTCGGCACGCAGCCACATGCGGAACAGCATGCTAGTTCCAGCCTCGGCCCCGCACGGTACGCAGGCATGCAGGGCGAGCACCAACAGGTCTGGGGTTCATGTGTGTCATCAACCCTGACCCCACTCAAGTGACACAATGTGCTGGTTCCGGCTGCAGCTGCATGCAGCAAGTTCAACCAACCAAGTTGGCTGGAACCTGTACAGACCCCAGCAGTTGCGCACAGTCGAGCTCGATATGCAGGCCTGCAGCACACAGTTGCTGAAACCAAAAGACTGACGTAGTGCGGCTGCCACGCTGCTGCTGCAACACTGCCACGGCAAGGCAGCAGCATACAAGACAAACAGCAGGTGGCAGCACATCAGTCCCAGCGACGAAACACAACTCATTTCACATGCCATCCAACGCAGTGCAGCAAAACATGCTTGTCACTGTCTTCCACCCTTGCGACGCTTCTGGCCCCGCCAAGTCGTCCCATACTCCCAATGAAATGGTGACCACACCACAGTCGATCAACTTTCACACGGTTGCCTTAGTGCATGATTTAATCACTCCCACTCACAGTGCAGATCCAAGAGAAACTAGCCTGGGAAATCTCCCAGGCAACCTTCAAGCGCAGTGCTGTTGTAAGCAGACATACAAGGACATGCCCCAGTGGGCACCTCGACGGTGACATACTATGCTGCACCATACATATAACTGGTAAAATGGGGACACGGGATCCCCAATTCAGGAATCCAAGGCCACCACATCAGATGCGCTCCTGCTGAGCATCCAAATCAGCAGAGGTGTTGAATTGCATTGAAGCAGGTCAGGCCGCTCACAGCTGCGGCACTGTTGCAACGGGCCTGTGCTCGCCCTGGCATGTGCATGTTCGCTGGAGGCCAAAAAAGGCGTAGCAAAGACAGAAGCTGCAAGGTAATGGCCGTGGCTGCAAGGCACAACAGCGAGCTGCTGTTGCGGTAGGAGTGTGATCAAGCATGAAACGAACCACAGTGCATGTGCGTTGAAGACAGCAGCACGGCCAGGCCAACGCATGGGACTGCATGGCATGCTCGCTCAATGGTGCAGAAACAGCGTGTGCGACAGCATGCATGGCTAGTATAGTGCACAAGGCGGTGCATAACCGTCTCACAAGGTAGCAGCGGCCTTGCAAGGGGACAAAAACGACTCTCCATAGTAATGGGATGCAGTCTTTCAAAAAGTGAGTGCAGCAGAGTGGCTGGGTCCATGTGAATGCACACAAGTGCTGCAGACACACTGGCAACGTGCACAGTTTTGCTTCCATGCCTAGCTTGATGACGCACAACCGACACACAGGCCCTCCCTCTGCTGACACACACATGCGTACATTCACACACCCTGCTGACTGTAGAAAGAGAAGTGCAGTCTCCAGCTTGCAACACATCAGAGCGGGTGCAACCCGCAGTGCAAAAGGAGCTGCAGCCAGGCCTAGAAGTCATGTGCAGGAGCAAACTCCATATGTGGATACCAACAAGGTGTTAGTACTCAAAAGAGAACATAGGCGAACATAGGCACAGAGTTTGAAAGACCATAGGTCCATGCTGCATAGCCAACCACGACCAAAACCCCCACCCACAAACTGGCTATGGAAAGCTGTGGCACGAAACGGCCAGTGATGCCATGGAAAGCCCCATATCTCACACTCCAAAGCGAGTGCCAACCACAGCTTGCTGACAGCATAGCATCAAGCACGGCAGTGTCACGCCGCGCTTGTCAGACCTTACTGCCTCTCATACATGCAACTGTCTGCCAAACAGCATGCAGCTAGGCCTCATACATACAACTGTCTGCCAAACAGCATGCAGCTAGGCCTCATACATACAACTGTCTGCCAAACAGCATGCAGCTAGGCCTCAGAAGACACAGGCTCACAACAACAACAAACCACCCCGTGTCGATGTAGGTTGGGCTTCGCAGACATGACAGCCGACATGCGACGCAGCAACCAAAGGATATAACCTTGCTCAACTATTTCACTAGGGACGTAGAACATAGGCTCACGGTGCCTACCACGACACTCCTCCTTGCATGTGCATGTGTGAACCCAAAGCAAGTCCTACAAAGGATGGGTAGTGTGACCAATACTTGTGCGTGTTGCAATCAATGGGTGCATACACACACACCAAGATAACAGCACGACTGACCGTACGTACCCCTGCAAGGCCCAGGCCTGTCAAACACTGAATTTCCTGGGGATGGTGCACAGGCTGCGGGAACAACAGCAGCACCTCTGCCACAAGCACCTTGCAGCCTGCAGAGCACACACAATGTAGAGAACCGCTCTACGCCGTTGACCCTGGCTGCTGGATACAGTAAATGCAGCCAATGTGGCGGGCAGCCATGACTACTAGTACTGAGAAGACGAGGCTCACACACTCTGCATGGTGGCAGCTCAGTGGCCATCTCTCTGGAAGGGTGATGGGGCAGGCGATCGCAGGAAACTGCTACTAGCAGTTAGTAGCAGTTAGTACCTGCCAGTAGCAGGTAGTACCTGCCGTATGCTGTCACACACCAGGGCATAGATTGCCGCTGTCAGGGCTGCAAGAGAATGCATCGGCAGTGTGAAAGCGAGAGACGGACAGCCGTCCGTCCCGCAAGATGCGGTTGACCCCAGCACCAACGCAAACAGCACAAGTTGCCAAGCTCTGGGGTTTAAGGCATCCCAAACCCTGCACCCTGCACTTTGCTTCTCAGCCTTGCCGTGCACTCCAAAAACCTCAGGTTCAGCTCAATCAGTGTAGAAGAGAAAACAGCGCGCCATGATGCACCCGCAAAGTGTCAGGTGTACATCAGTACGAGCGTGCATGGGCCGGTGCGCATAATGCATCAGCAGTACCGTAGCATACCAAGAGGTGAACCGCTGCACCTGCTAGGCCCTGGGTTTAGGGGTGAGTCAGTTTGTGCACAGCCCTTACCCGCTGACCCCTCCGCATAGGCAAAGGTTAGGTCAGCATGCTTACTGCTTGACTGCACACCCGAGAGCCACACACCAGCACGGCAGCAGTAACAGGAAACGGCTCTCGACAGCAGCAGCAAGATTCCAACGATTCACCACGATGCGAGCACAACTCCAGCACAACTCCAGCCCTGACCACGGATACATGACCCTGTCACACCAACAAACCAGCAGCATATGGGCACTTCACACCCAGCTCATGAGCTTGGTTCAAGGGGTAGAGGTAGCAGCAGGCATTCCCAGTTGGGTTCAACCCAACTCAGCAAGTTGCTCAGCACTGTCAGTGTCAGCATACATCGCATGGAAGCCCAGTGCTGACCGAGAAGATAAAGGCCCAAGACCTATCAAGCAGTGCGTGTAGCTACTGTGTGAGTTTCAACACGCAGCACAGAGAAGCGTAGTGCACAGCACAAACAAGTTGAAGATCAATCCAAGGCCAGGACAAGTCAAAAGCTGCAAAGGAGTGCAGGTTGCTGTTGCACGGCTGGGTTCCAAATGCCGGCGGCCTTCGTCATGTTGGTGCCGCTTGGCAGTGCAACGCGCAGATCATCACGACCAACAGCTCCAGCCCGCAGCGACAGTCTTAGCTCCGATTGAAGCGACAAATCCAAAACCCAGCCTTCAATCACACAGTGCTGCTAAGGTTGCATTCCTATGCCCTGCCGTCTGGACACAGTGTCAAAAAGCTCTGCATACATGTATGCACAGTGTTCCCCGACGCACTGGCACAATCGGCAACACGGCACAATCGGCACGTTCTGACGCCAAACTTCCCCTGACGCAACACGGCACAGTCCGCACGTTCTGACGCCAAACTTCCCCGCCATCCACTACACAAGCTTGCCCATCGCCCACCAACAGTGAAGCCACCACCGCACCCTACACATGACAGGCCCAAACAACCTGAACCGCAGGCCCCTCCCCAAAGAAAGAAGACACAGTACACATGCACACCAGCACACCCCTACAGACATCTGGACAAGCTGAGATCTCAAAAGTTATGGGGACCCCACCCCTCAAGGGCTGAACCCCGCCCATGTAAAAGAAAGAGACCCATATATCACATGCAAACCAGCACACCCCGAGGTGTAGGCGACAGCCATGTGGACAAGCTGAGAGATCAAAGGTAGGGGGCCCCGCCCCACGAGGAACAAGAGACCCCTAGCCTCAGCAGACCAACACACCCCTACAGACATATGGACAAGGCAGTGCTGCCGCTGACTGTGCACCGTCCATTCACACAATTGACGGGATTGCACAGCAGCACGTGCGCCACAAACAGTTGTGCAATGCAGCCATGCACAAGCTCACAGGTGTGCAATGCAGCCATGCACAAGCTCACAGGTGTGCAATGCAGCCATGCACAAGCTCACAGGTGTGCAATGCAGCCATGCACAAGCTCACAGGTGTGCAATGCAGCCATGCACAAGCTCACAGGTGTGCAATGCAGCCATGCACAAGCTCACAGGTGTGCAATGCAGCCATGCACAAGCTCACAGGTGTGCAATGCAGCCATGCACAAGCTCACAGGTGTGCAATGCAGCCATGCACAAGCTCACAGGTGTGCAATGCAGCCATGCACAAGCTCACAGGTGTGCAATGCAGCCATGCACAAGCTCACAGGTGTGCAATGCAGCCATGCACAAGCTCACAGGTGTGCAATGCAGCCATGCACAAGCTCACAGGTGTGCAATGCAGCCATGCACAAGCTCACAGGTGTGCAATGCAGCCATGCACAAGCGCCCGATAGTTGCGGGCGCTCACACGTCCAAGGTGTTCATGTACATCATGGATGAACAGCCAGCATGAACATGTAGGGAGTAGACAAACACAGACATAAGGCATGCAAGCCCTGCCTTACTACACATGAGCTACACCAACAGGACAGCTGTCCTGTGATGTGAATGCACCCTCTATGCCCCTGCTTCGGACACCAGCTGCCACAGCCCAGAAAAAGAGTTCACCAGATGATGAATTTGTGCCGACTAGCATTTCTACACACCCATACACACAGAGAGAGAGAGAGAGGGAGAGGGAGAGGGAGAGGGAGAGGAGAGGGAGAGGGAGAGGGAGAGGGAGAGGGAGAGGGAGAGGGAGAGGGAGAGGGAGGAGAGAGAGAGAGAGAGAGAGAGAGAGAGAGAGAGAGAGAGAGAGAGAGAGAGAGAGAGAGAGAGAGAGAGAGAGAGAGAGAGAGACAGCCTTGCCATGGCAACAATCAAGCTGCATGCACCACCTTGCACCACCTTCATGTGCTGTTCACTCCACACGTTTTCTGACTCCCTTCCTGGCTGATCAACACAAGCCAGCAAGCCATGACAACTAAAACAGAGTTCAACAACGCCACATAGGCAGAAAAGAGCCCCTTGAAAATGGAAGGCGCCAGCGCCCGCCTAGGTATCTGCCTGCACGCATCACAGTTTGCTCAGGGAAGGAACAGCGCAAGCACGCCAAGCAAGCAGCACCGCCAATGCTTGCAAGAACCACGCAATGAAAGCCTGCGCGGCGTGCTGATGCGTATGCAACTGTCAGCGAAATAGGTCGCTGTCAGGCGCAGTATCGGCAGTGCTCCTGACGGCACAACTGGACGCTGACTGCAGCATCATTGGCAGTGATTGGCATATGTAACCCCAGCGGTGAGCGTGCTGAAGGGCCAAAATGCGAGAAGGCCAAGAGTAAATAGAACAGTGGGGAGCCCGATGACCGAAGAATCAGTCGCAAGACACAATGCCTACAACCACTGCCAGCACACATGTCCCAGTGACAATGAAAGAAAAACCCACTGATGTGAGGTGAGCGTGAAGGTCCCTCAGCCTGTAGGGGCACGCCACCAAAAAACCCGCAGCCACCTCAACACAAAGCAACATGGCAGGTGTGTAAGATGAATGCTATGACCAAACAAACAGCCATGAGCATCACAATTCCCTGTGTACCTCACAGGACGAACAGAATGGTCACAGAAATGCCTGTGTGTGTATGAATGGCAGGGTGAAGCCCTGCACCCCGTCACAGAACGCCAGTCTGTGTGTGGGTATGAGTGTCAGTGGGCAGCAGCGTCAAGACAGAAAGAATCGCAATGCGCAGTGAGCAATCTTCCCGTTGAGGACCACATCACACTGTCCTCACACAAGCGACAGACCAAACCAGTCACAATGAAGAGTACTAGTCAGCATGCGTGGTGAAAAACCAGGCTCTACAGCAAGAGCCACTCAGCAAAGAGGTAATGCAGGCCTACCCCATGCATTGGCTCAGTGAGATACACTGTGCGCTGAAGCCCAAGGCTCAAGAGGAAGAAGAACAAGAAAAAGGGTTTACAGGGCGACACACGCAGCTACGCTGCAACGACACCCAGCATCAGAAGGGAACCAACGTCCTTTGGCAGGACGACCAAGGACGGGAACGGACAGCATGGAAAGGAGAGCCCCAAGGCTCAGTGATCCACACGGTGCACGAAACACGCAATGGCTCGGCGACACAGTATGTCAGGCGCAGTGCAGCTGCCTGTGCACAGGATGGCCAGTCAAACCCTAGGGGTCCATCAATGACGCATGGAGAACCACTCCACACTCTGCACTCGCGCAGGCATAGCTCGGCAGTACTGCCAAGGTGATGGGATCGAACCCTGTGGGGTGCAGTGCTTCCACAGGGTGGTCAATGCAGGGCTGGTGCATGCTGAGCATCCCCAAGCCCAACTCTAGTGGCAACTCCAAAACAGACACGGGATGCATGGCCAGAAGATCAACGCAACAAAATGCACCTGGTCAAAAAGAAGTGGCCAGCCCTGTAGGCAGCTAGAGGTGCTCTCAGGAGGGCTCAGGTGACGTACAACATTGGCGCCATGACAGGCAGGCGCTGATTCTATATCACGACACAGGGGGGCTCAAAGGCTCTCCACCAAACAAGCAACTGAAACATGGGCTGCCTGTTACAGCAGCCGGGCAACGGCTGCTCGCTCAACTCGCAGTCTCCCCCAATTGCCGTCGCACAAGAGAAGACTCGACATCCCCAAGCATCCCCAAACAGGCAATCTCCCCAGCACTCTGCACGGGCCATTGGTGCCAACATGTTGGAATGGCTGGCTGCCAAATGGCTTCCCGCTGTAGCAAATGAGCCTCTCAAACACGCAGTGGATGGCCGTTTTGATAGTTCACAGCGCAACACTCACATAACTCAAATTGCGAGGCCGCCCCCCAGCTGCTCCAGCATAGCCGCTGTCACCTCGTCTTGCAGCAGCTGCTCAATGTCAAAAGAGCCGAAGGCAGCGACGGCGGCAGGATTCGAACCCCTCACCTCCTGCATGCCAGCCAAGCCCCCATAGCTGCCACTGTGAGGCTTGGGTGAGAGACTGCTGCCAGATAGGTGCTGTGCATGGCTGTAGGATGCCCCTACACCACCCACTACAGCTGCTGGCAAGGCAGGACTGGAATGCTGCTGCGCCCAACTCATCATGCTGCTGCTGCTGCAGCTTTTGCCAGGTGCCACGCGCTGCCGCTTGTTGCTGCCGCGCAGCTGGTCTGCATCGAGGTCTTCCCCTAACAGCAGCAGCTGCGTCAGGCTGCTACCTGGCTGCTGCTTCAGCACCTCGGGCGATGGAGATGCTGCGCGGCCCGGAGAGCGCCGCGCATGCGCGCCAGGCAGCAGCGCACTGCGCGCGGCGTCGGGCGCAGCCATGAGCGCAGGTGCTGCTCCATGGCTGTGGCCGCTAGCGGCAGGAGACGCTGCGCCAGCAGCAGCAGTCAACGCAGACTCCAGGAGAGCTGCCAGCTGCGCGTCGCTGCTGCTATGGGCGATGGGCACGCTCCCCAAGGCTGCTGCTGCTGCGCAGCTGCTGTTGAGCTGTTGCTGCATGGTGCTGAAGGCAGGCTGTGTGCCGACTGGCAGACGCTGCGGCACAGCAGCTGCAGCAGGCGCAGCGCTTAGGCTACCGGCTCCAACAGCAGCAGCAGCAGCAGCAGCAGCAGCCTGCTGCTTCATGCGTATCGCGGTTGCTGCTGCCTGCTGGAGCTGCGGCAAAATGTGCCGCGTCTCGGACTCGAGGTCGAAGGGCATACCTGCTGCAGCAGCATCTTCTGCTATGTCCTGCAGCTCTTGAAGGATGCGCTGGCGCATGCTGGCTGCAACTACCGGTGATACCTGGTCTGCAATGAGCTCAAGCAGCTGGCCTGCGGTCGCCATCGCGGAGGGGGTGGCGGGCTGCTGCTGCTGCGGATGTGTGCTGACTCGCTGCGCTGTTGTGGCCCCGAGGGCAGCTAGCAGGCGCTGCCGGATGGCCCCCTCCTCACCAGGTGTTGGTTGCTGCTGCTGCTGCTGCTGCTGCCTGTGCACGATGGCTTGGAGCAGGAACTCTTTCATGGCTTCCCCAGTGCTGGTGCTGACAGCGCTGCTGTGTCGGGCTGCGCTGCTGCTGCCCCTGACCCTGCTGCCGCCAAACAGCTTGCTGCTGCTGCGGTTGGGGGCATGTTTGAGTGAGGAAGAGGACTGCACCTTGCGCAGCGCGCACGTGGGGCCGCATCCCATGCTGCTGTTGGTTGGAGGGGCTGTTGTCCTGCGCAGCTGTCCTGCAGTTGGGGTCCCGTGCTGCTGCTGTGCTGAGCTGAGCTGGATGCTTGGACTTTGGCTCACGCTCGACTCGCTGCTGGGGATTGCTGTGTGGCCCTCACTGCCTTCAGCTGTGGATGATGCTGCATGGGCCAGCACGAAGTGCTGGGACTGCTGCTGCTGTTGCGCAGGGAGCGGTTGGCACAACAGCACTGCGCTCAGGTCAGGAGAGAGCTGGGGCCTGAGTCCGAGCTGCTGTGCGTGGTGCTGTTGCAGCGATGGAGCTGAAAGGCTGATGCTCACGCCATGCTGGTGCTGGTCAGGCCACTGCTGGTTGAAGTGCAACAGTTGGGTTGATGATGTGCTGTTGCACAAACTGCCCCAGCCAGCAGGCAGAGGCAGCTGTTGCTGTGTGGCTGCCTCATCGCAGTGTGTGAAATGGGTGTTCTGTGGCAGCAGGTGACGTTGCGGAGCGGAACACATGACGAAAGAGATAGTCAGCATTGCAGCAGTTTGCAGGGGTCATCATTTACCAGACTGGCAAGTCTGTTCGCTGCAGCAGCAGCAACAGCTTTTAATGCAGACGACACAGCAGTTCTCATGCGGTAGCAGGGTTGCCTCGCCCAGGGAGAAGGTAATCCGGTGTCCGGCGGTCCCATCCAGTAGCCAGCAGTTTTCTCCACCGGCTGCCGTTTGACGGATGAACGTGCACGCGTACGTTTTACGGTTTGCAGTATGGTCGTCAGGCGCACATGCTGTGCTTGATGACTTTCCTGCTGCATGTGCTAAGAGTCACTTACCGGCAACATTCCACGCCCCCGGGCTTTGTTTCAGACCGTCAGCTTCAAGCGATCAACTTCAAGTGTACTTCCAAGCGTCCTCGGTCCCTCAACACACAGGAAGGTGTTGTTCCTACTTGTTCTGCTGCGATTGGTTCATCTAACTAAACGTGTGCATTGGCAGTATATGGATCAGCAATTTGAATGGCTGCCATCGCTCTGCCGGCCGCATTGTCTTCGTGAATTCTCACCGGAAGTCAGGGTTGTCAGGCTGGTAAACCCCTCGTGGACAGAGTGTATCACGCAGGGTGCGCGATCAGAGGTCTATGTGAATGGAGGAGGCATATATATTGCCAGCACCTTCGTTACTGTTTCAACTGAATGGTCCCAAAGCTCAGGGTAACCCTGCTGCAGTTGTGAGTCGCAATAATGACTGTGGCTGCTTGCCAAAGCCCATGTGCAAACTCCCGTTCTGACCTGCCCTCTGTCCAACATTGCAGTTTAAAAGCCAGGCTATCCTGTCACTCAGACGTATGCTGAGGATTTTGATGCTGGTTTTCAACCTCATCACTGAGCAGCACTGTGGAGTGCGGGGGCGATTTGGTGGAGGACTGCTCAAATTCAGAGCTGCAGTTATTGTTTGTCTTATTGGATGGCACCATCCACTTCTTCAGTGCTTGCTGGTCACAAGCCGCTCCTCATGATCATGGATGTCCAGCCTGACAATGGGATTTGGGGTTTGAAAGCAGGATCTTGAATTACAAACCACAGCCCTTGGGCAACAGGAAGGTGTCAAGGCAGCAAGCTATGCATCCCACCAGCATACCACAAGAAGCGCCCCTGCCCACTGGCAGGGAAGCAAAGCTGATCAGCTGGTCTGCAGACTGGCAGATCGGCAAGACAGCCAATGTGCAAGCAACCACGATGTGTTTCCTAGGGCTTGACGCAGCCAAACCAAAGGGTCTAGGGTTTGGGGTTTAGGCCCTAAACCCTAACCCCTAAACCCTGACAGATGCCTGAAGAACCCATGCCTAGGCTCAACCATGGCTCCTGTCGCAGCAGCTGTTGTTGCTTGACACATGCTATATGCAAAGCACTAGCCTGGTAGCAGTACCTAAATACATGCAGTTGAATCAGAACTCAATATGACATCAGCACAGGCAATCAAACTTGCAAAGTGATATCAACGCATTCATTGAGTGGATTTCCTCATCAAAACCCATTGCTGGTCCTTCAACAAACCCACAGCAACGACAAAGCAGTACATACACGCATAGCATGTGTGCCAAGAAAGACACAAATGCTGCAAACGTTTTCTTGAAGGTTCCAGGGGGGGGAGGCACCCCCCACCGGCTGGCCACATACAAGCCAGCCGAGTAAACTTGACTGCCGGGGGTCGGAGGCAAAGCCTCACCGAAGAGGGACGCCGCACACCCTTTACCAGGAGGTGCCCAACGCCTGGACCAAAAAAAAGCATGGGACTTGAACCAACTGCCAACGTCATCAGAGGGCTGCCAGCTCCTCAGCCCAGCTGCTGCGGCAGCATAAAAAGCTTTTTTGGGGTCTATACTTCTCAACAAGGATGCTACTGCCTGAAAAGCGTCCTGGACTGAACCCATGGGTTGCGAGATGGGACGCCACCTTGCGCAACAACAACCTTGAGCACCCGCAAAGCTGCATCCCCCACCCTGCATCCCCCACCCCCCATCCCCTGCTGCAAATCTGCATCCCCCACCCTGCATCCCCCACCCCCCATCCCCTGCTGCAAATCTGCATCCCCCATCCCCTGATCTTCCCATGTAAGAAGGGCCCCGTAGCTGTACAGACAATGGGGCAGTACCAGCGACCCACCAATCCCAAGCAGCGCGTACGTCCCTTACTGCATACATTCAAGCAGCACCTGTACTTGTAAGTACTTGTAAGTACAGCACCCCGCAGCACACGTTGGTGATCGACAATCGATGTCCGGCACCATACACAGCGCAACCAGAATCAGCAACCGCCAAAGTGTGTCAGCCGCAACTGCACCAGCAAACAGAATCAGCAATAGCCAAAGCGTGTCAGCCGCAACTGCACCAGCAACGAGGATCAGCCAAACATCCAACCACCCAACACCACCAGAGGACAACAACTGCAACCAACCCAGGGTGAGAGTGTACCACACTCACAGAATGACTCTGCCTTGCCATTGGCCAGCTTTTTCACCAAAAATCATCCCGGCCCCACCCCATTTCAGCTCCAGCAACTTTTCAAACCGCTGCGCCCATCCAACCGACCCGGGCAGACAAACACAGAAACGCAATCCCATGCCGCTTTTGGCAAAAAGAATGGGTAACATCATCCTTTCAGGCATTCCATGTGGGGGGTGTCACACTGTATGTGGCACATACAGGGCCGCTGCTAGGGCTCTCAGTTCACTCTGAACACGTAGCTGTTGACCACAAAGATAAGCACGGCCGCTGCGTTGTACATGACCCTCTGCGTGATGATGGCGCACCACTTGTTGCACTTGTGGGCTATACGGTCAGCAAAGCCCTCGTCGCTGTAGATGGCCTCTAGGAACAGGTGCGACCGCTGGCGCAGCCTGTGTTGCAGCAGGGAAGGACGGGGGAAAAGGGGGGTCAAGGTTAGCATTCCTAGTAGAATACAACGTGTGCGGGTGACAGAGGGTGAGGGTGGTAGTGTGGCAGCAGGGGGCGATGAACATAAGGGACATGAGAGGGACAGGGGTGGCACACTGGGGTGTCGTGTACCTCGTCGCTGTAGATGGCCTCAAGGAAGAGATGCGACCGCTGCCTCAGCCTGGAGAGGGTGAAAGGGGCGAAAAGTGGGCACGGAGAGGGTCAGAAGTTGAGTAAGAGCAAGTCAGTGTGTGTCCTTCGAGGGCTGAGTGAGTGCAGGGGCGAGGGGTGCAATAGGTGTGTGCGCTGCCTAAGCCTGTGTGGCAGCTGGGAAGGAGAGAAAGTGTAAGTTGCAGGGGTAAACAGGGTGGGCAGGGGACAGAAAGAGTGATTGAGAGTGAGGAACAGGTGCGCATGCTGGCGCAGCCTGTGGGGGAGGGTGAAGGGGAAAAGGGAGAGATGGGGTACATCTGAGTGAGTGAGTCACTTATAGGCTGGCAGGGTGAAAGTGGCAGGGGTGACAGCAAATGGCAAGGAGCAGGAGGATAGGGACAGGAGATGGACAGCAGGGTGGCACACTGGGTGTGTCATGTTCCTTGAAGCTGTAGATCGCCTCTAGGAACAGGTGTGACCGCTGCCTCAGCCTGGAGGGTGGAGGGAGGGACAAGGGAAAGGGCAATGATGGGGAACATCCGAGTGACTGAGGTGTGAGCCCCGGGAGGGTTGAGTGAGTGGGGGGCAAAAGGTGCGCCGGCTGCCTCAGCCTATGTAGCAGCTGGGAAGGAGGATTGTGAGTTGCATGGGTGACAAAAACGGACGGGTGATAAGGGGCAACAAGGGGCAGGCAGGGCGATGATTCGTTTGATATCCATGCGCACCACACAAAAAAGTCAAGGGCACACTCAAATCGCACACTCGAATCGCACACTTGAATCTACAGGAAGCCCCGTTCACACAAACCTTGCGTGCCAGGAGTCGCCAGCCATACCCCGCCTCTGCAGCTTTTGCAGCAGCCTCTCAACAACATCCGTCCGGCTCCTCTCCCCTCCAGCACCACCCCCCGACACCCCTCCACCATCCCCAACACCCCTGCCGCCCCCACTGCCGCCCTGAGGCATCTCCTTCCCTTGAGACACCAGCAGCTCCGCAACAAGCCGCTCAATCCCCCCAGCCACCGCAGGCTGCGGCGGCTGCGTGCCGGCGGCGGCTGGAGCAGCAGCCGCCGCAGCCGCCGCAGCCGCCGGCGGCTCCAGCCAGGGTATCGAGTCAGGCTCGGGGTCGAGGCGGGGCGCGTGGCTGCTGGGTTCATCCTGCGCCCGCATGAACCTCAAGAGGCCAGTTCTGTGCTGGACAGGGTGTGCTGCCTCGGCTTCTGAGGCTGCGAGTGCTGCTGCTGCCATCGCTGCCTGTGTTGCTGCGTCTGCTATAGCCACGCTCTCCTGCCACACCGCCTGCTGCTGCTGCTGCTGCTCGGAGGGATCCGGTGACAATGTGGCCCTCACCACCCTCACCGCCTTGCCGCTGCTGCTGCTGCTGAAGGGGCCGTTGCCCTGCACACTACCGCTGCTGCTGCCGCCAGCAGCAGCAGCAGCAGCAGCAGCAAGATGTGGCTCTTTGTCAACCAACAACCGGACCTCACCAGCGGGGGAGTCTGGTGCTGCTGTCACCACCAGGCCACCACCAGCAGCAGCAGCAGCAGCAGGCAACGGCAGGTGTTGCACCTTCTGCTTTGAGCCCTTGCCTGGACTCTGCCTGAACCCCTCATTCCCACTGCAGTCTCCTTCCAGCGCTGCTGCTGCTTTCACTGCTGCTGCTGTAGTGGTGTGGGCTCCTGGGGTCACAGAGTCTGGTCTGGCAGCTCTATCAGAGAGGGGGTGCTCTTGGGGGCCAGAGGCTGCAGGGGTGATGGTGGTGTGCTTTTTGCTTGCACCGCCCCAGCCTAAGGAAGCAAAGGACGGCCCACGCCTGAAAGCAGGACAATGGGGGGGGGGGGGGGGAGTCAGACACCAATGAGAACACCGTCTGCGAGAAGTTTGTTTGGAGGGGGTTTTTTTGGGGGGGGGGGGTACTGGGGAGTACTGAGTGCCCTATGCGATGGGAGTCTGGCCTGGGGCATACATCAGAATGGGGCTGCTCTTGGGGCCCAGAGGCTGCAGGGGTGATGCTGGTGTGCTTTTTGCTGGCACCTCCCCAACCCAAATTGAAGGACGGCCCACGCCTGACAGCACTTAACAGACAGCAGGGCAACGGGGGGGGGGGGGGGAGACACCGTTGTAATTGTAGACAAAGGGTTTGGGGGGTGGTGGTGGTGCTCTGAGTGGCACACGCAGTGGTAGTGATGGTGGCGTGCTGTTTGCTTGTGCTGCCTCAGCCTAGTGCACCCTTGGCAGAGGAACACGACCACCCACGCCTGATGCAGTAGACAGCAAGGCAGAAGAGCGGGGGGATGCATGGTCACAGAGCGTTCTTCTGAGCAAGGAATGTGGGAACTGTTGACGGGTTGTTCCAAACTGGTTCAACAGTTCCCACATTCCTTGCTCCAAAGAACGCCAGTCAACCTGCCGCAGAGCTTGAAATGTTGCAAGAACGCCTTCCATGCCACTCATCACACGACAGCAAACCCTGTATGTTGCATGCGCGCATGGCATAATTGATGCTGGCTGGCTGTAGCGCCGGCAGCAGCAACAGCTATTCCACAGCGATCGTTGCCATGTAGTGCAGCAGACAATCATCAAAGCTGCATAACATCCTTATACCGGGCCAAACATAGCACCATCCAAAACTGTAGAGAGTGGAAAGTACCGCCCAGCACCAGAAGTATCTGTTTGCAGCACTGCCCCCCCCCCCCCCCAGGTGTATGCGCCCACCGCCCCTCAAAACCTCTTGCATCCTCAAGCAGCAGCAGTTCATTATCCCCTTCCAACTTGCAAAACCTACCTGTATGCCGCCTGTGCCTTGACCATCCATACATTCATACACAACACACCTGTAGGTACGTTGCTGCTGCTGCTGCTGCTGCTGCTGCTGCTGCTGCTGCTGCTGCTGCTGTGTTTTGACCACCCACACCCACCCCACCTGTAGGTCGCCTGTGCCTTGACCATCCACGCGTCTATGGCTGCCTTGATAGCAATCAGCTTGGCCTGGTAGTTCCGCTGAGCCTCCAGGTGGCGCCGCACCCTGTATGGGTGGCATGTGAGGGGGGGGGGGGGGAGTGGGCCGCACACACAAGTGGAGGCAGGGGGTGAGCACAAACCACAAGTACGGTACCAGGCTGCGCGCAGAAACTGAACGCTCATGATCACGGTCGCATCTTGTCAACTGGACAGCAGGCATGGGTGCACATGCACGACATGATAAGATGACAATATACTTCAGGTGCCAACCGAGAAATGTATGCATGACACTGTCTGTGGGTGTTTAGCAAGAGAAGGCTGAACTTCAGTCCGCATGAACTCTAGCCCACCAATATCATGTGCACATACGTACACGGTGTGCAAGCACCCCCACTCACTTCACTTTCTCCACGTGGTATGTTGTGAGGTACCATATGACCACACACTCAAACCCCACCAAAATAAGGCTCAGGTAGCTTGTGAGGGTTAGCTGCTGCAGCGGGGTGATGTAGCTGGAGGCAGGAACGTCTTGGTCCACAACGAATTGGATGGCGGCTAGGGCCAGGAACAGGGCCACAATAGAACCTGCATGGTGGGGGCCCGGGGGGGGGGGGGGGGACAGGCACAGCAGGGGGTGTACAACTGACATAGATGATGTCTGACATAGAGATGTGTAAGTCTGAGTGTGTGTGGTTGTGTAGGGGTGGGGGGATGTAGCTGGGGGCAGGAACATCCTGGTCCACAACAAACTGGATGGCTGCTAGGGCCAGGAACAGGGCAACATAGAACCTGCAGGAAGGGGTTGACAGCGAATACAACTGGACAAATGCACGATACCCGTCAAAGTTGATGTGCCACATCCTAGGCTAAGTGAGGGGCACATAAAGAAAATGTTGAGTGCACAAGTGCCTGCCCATCCACAATTGGGCTGCATGTTTTCCTCCTCTCCTCCCCTGGCCAAGCTCGCTCCCTCAACCATCCCCCCCCCCCACCCTTTCAACTCACTCAGTTGTCTGTTCATGTCGTTCCTAGGCAAGAACAACACCAGGAAGGACAAATTCAACCTTGTGCAGTTGTGGGTCCATAAACCATCACGGCCAGACAGGCCGGCAGGCATGCCCATACGATACCCCCCCCCCCTCCCACACACACACACGCACACACGCGCCCCCAAAAAATCCCTTGGACCCCCATGCATACTACATGTATGCAGTACACTCACCCAGTCGTCCATTTCATGTCGTCCATATGGGCAGGAAGAGCACCAGGAAATCCAAGCTGTGTCTCCACAAACAAGCAGGCAGCCTCAACCCCTAGGACGCTCAACCCCAACCCTTGCCCCCCCCCCCTCACCCAGTCCTCCGTTCATGCCATCCCTAGGCAGGAAGAACACCAGGAAGCCCAGGCATGCGTAGTTGTGGGTCTTGAAACCATGTGGCGGTTGTGGGTGTAGAAACCATCTGGGTGTTTGAACCATGACAGCCAGACAAGCCAGCAGGCATGCTCAAGCCCCCCCCCACCCACCCCGAACCCACCCCACCCTCCTCAAACCCTTGTCCTCGCTCACCCAGTCGTCCGTTCATGTCATCCCTAGGCAGGAAGAACACCAGGAAGCCCAGCCAGGTTGTGGCCATGATGGGGAATATGGCGCTCAGCACCCAACGAGTGGTGAAGCGATGAACCAGGATGACACAGTTCAGGCCAGACACCTGGACAAGGGGGGGGGGTGAGCCAGGAGAGGGTGTGTGTGGTGGTGGTGGTGGTGGTGGTGGTGGTGGGGGGGGGGGAGCCAGGGGAGGGTGTGTGTGTGGTGGTGGTGGTGGCGGGGTGAGCCAGGGGAGGGTGTGTGTGTTGGTGGTGGGGGGAGGGGGTGAGCCAGGGGAGGGTGTGTGTGGTGGTGGTGGTGGGGGGGGGGGGAGCCAGGGAAGGGTGTGTGTGTGGTGGTGGTGGGGGGGGGGTGAGCCAGGAGAGGGTGTGTGTGGTGGTGGTGGTGGTGGGGGGGGGGGTGAGCCAGGAGAGGGTGTGTGTGTGGTGGTGGTGGTGGGGGGGGGTGAGCCAGGAGAGGGTATGTGTGTGGTGGTGGTGGGGGGGGGGGGTGGAGCCAGGAGAGTGTGTGTGTGTGTGGTGGTGGTGGGGGGGGGGTGGAGTCAGGAGAGTGTGTGTGTGTGTGGTGGTGGTGGTGGGGGGGTGAGCCAGGAGAGGGTGTGTGTGTGGTGGTGGGGGGGGGAGGGGGGGCAGGAGAGGGTGTGTGTGTGGTGGTGGTTGTGTGTGTGTGTGTGGGGGGGGGGGGGGTGAGCCAGTAGAGAGTGGGTGTGTGTGTGTGTGGTGGGGGGGGGGGGGTGGAGCCAGGAGAGGGGGTGTGTGGTGGTGGGGGGGGGGGGGGGGGGTGAGCCAGGAGAGGGTGTGTGTGTGTGGTGGTGGTGGTGGTGGTGGGGGGGGGGGGCGCACTCAGCGCTCACACATGGTGGAGCGAAGCACCCAAGTGTCATAATGCAAGCCAAAGTCTGTGTTTGCCTGCACTGCAACCACACTGCAAAGTGAATCGTGCTGACATTTCATCTGCAACCATACTGCAAGCCTTCCTGTGAAAGGAACCTTCCCGTGGACAGTTTGGTGTAGTTAGTCACTTTGTGTCGGTTCAGAATTGCTTTTGCCCATTGAGCCTTTTGTTGGTTCCCCAAACGGGCGATGTTCTGTGTAACATCCGATTACTAAAATATATTATTATATATCATATAATTTATATCTATCATATAATATTAATATCTCACTGACTCACCGGAATGGGCTCCTGTTTGACGCTGCCGAATGTTGCGTTGGTTAGGGGATTGCGCCAGAAGGGGGACGTCGCACCACGGGCCGGATTAGCCGCTAAAACAGCTGAGCAGGTGGAAGTGTCACTCTCCTGCGCCTGGCACAAAGGGGTATGTGCAAAAGCCAAACACGGCAGCAGCAGCAGCAGGTGCTGCATCGACGCTAGAACAGCAGAGAGGTGGAAGTGTCACTCTCTTAAGCCAGGCACAAAAGGGGGGGGGGGCAAAAGCAGCAGCAGCAGCAGCAGCAGCAGCAGCCGCAGCAGCAGCAGCAGCAATGATGTATTGGTCAGGCGGTAACACCATAAGAGGCACGTCACACCGCAGGCCGGATGATTAGTCAGAACAGAGGAGCAGGTGGATGTGTCACTCTCCTGGGCCTGGCCAGGGGGGGGGGGGGGACAACCGCAAACAGCCACCAGCAGCAGCAGAAATGATGCTTTAGTTAGGAGGTAACACCAAAAGGGGCACATCGCACCGAAAGCTAGACAAATAGCCAGAACAGAAAACGTTAACCCTGTTTACAGGTGAAGGTGTCACTCTCCTGGGCCTAGGAGCACATGATGGTGCCTTTCAAAACAATTGCAATTTTTATCTTAACACGAATAAATAATATACAGTACTGCAATAAAATTTACAGTACTGCAAGAACCCACCCTGCCTACGCTCGCCCCCTCACCCCGTCTCCCCCACCTTGTGGTCCCACATATACTGGGGCATGACAGGACAGGGTTGCTCGCCCCCGACGGCCCCAGCACCCCTCCCTTGGTGGCCTGACAAAACGGATGCGACAGCCGTAGCATCCCCTACATCACAGCAATACATTCGCTCTCCCTTCACAGATAGCTCACCTCCCCCCCCCCCCCCCCCCGACTCACCCTCACCTTGTGCTTCCACAAATACTGCAGCATGACAGGATAAGGGTGGCTCGCTACAGACGGCCCCAGCGCCCCTCGCATGGTGGCCTGACACAACAAGCAATACTTGTGCTGCATGCTCTACAGCAACATTCCACGACAAACTTGGCCCTACTCTCCCCCCCCCCCTTCCCCCCCCCCCCCCACACACACACACACACACCGCCACACCCCCCCACCCCACCCCCGCCCCAACTCACCCCCACCTTGTGCTCCCACATGTACTGCGGCATAACAGGGTAAGGGTCACTTGCAGCAGACGGCCCCAGCGCCCCTCCCATGGTTGCCTGACACAACGGGTACTCAAAGGGGACCAGCCGCACAGTGGACACACCCCAGCCAGACACATCATCACCACCTGAGCAGCAGCAGCAGCAGCAGCAGCAGCAGCAGCAGCAGCAGCAGCAGCAGCAGCAGCAGCAGCAGCAGCAGCAAAGAAGCAGTAGTATCAGTGGCTGCGTTCCAGGACTACAGCCATGATGCACTCTGGCGACAGCATAAACGTAACTTACTCATGGGGGAGCCAAGATCACTCTCAGGGGGGGGGGATGCATGCAGCACTGTGAGGTGACCAAGCAAGACAAAGCGGGGCTTGCTGCCTCAGCCTTACCTGTCTTTGCAGTGAAGAGTGATGACCCTGTAGTGCTGGGTATCAAGTTCAATAACCCGCCTGACCAGCCGTTACGCGCCTGGGGAACTTCCATCTGCACGGCACAGCACGGCACAGCATGATGCGAAACGGCCGAATACAATGGAGTGTCAAATGTGTTGTTTTTTTGCACGCTGCACACTGATACGTTCAATATCGCATATGTGCACGGCCGTGTTACTCACACCCTATCCATTACCACCTTCATCCCACAGCTTTGTCCCCCAAAACAAAAACAACACCCCCACACCTGTATCAGCAGCTGCTGCCTGTCAAAGGGGAATGCTCGCAGGTCCATTGGCGTATAGTATGTTGCGTGCACGCTGCGCCACTGGAACACTGCATCGCTGTGTGGGTCAAAGCCAAAGCCGTAGCGCACCACCCTGTCTTGTGGAAGGTACTTTAGGTTGGAGAAGGCGATGCAAGGGGACCAGATGCCTGTTTGGGGAGGGGGGGGGGGAGGGGGGGAGGGGGGGGGGCAAAACGGGGGAAAGGAGGGTTCAGCCATGTGTGGGTCATGGCTTTGGTGCGCAAGGGGGGGGGGGGGGAGTATAATCCCAAACAGGCAAGGGGGTGAATGTTGAGGGGGGGGGGACTGCTGTTTTTCGACCCGGCCCCAAGACACTAATCAATACAGCAGCCACCAGCAACAGGCTTGTGCTTGCTGTGGCAGGGTCTGTCACACTTGTTGTTATTGACTCACTCATGAACATGCACGCAGAGTGGGCCATAGCCGTTCCCCCTGCCTTCACCCCCCCCCCCCATCCCCGGGCGCCCAGAAACATACATACAACTATGAGAACAAGCTACTGACCGTCACAGCAACCGCCAGCCACAGGTTTCTGGTTCCTCTGACAGGGGCTGTCACACTTGTAGTCGGAACCATTATTGATCGACCCACGTGCAAACATGCACACAGAGTGACCCATGTCCACTGCCTTCTAGCCCCCTCCCCCCTCGGGACTGCGCAGTCCCCCCCCCCCCCCCCCCCCCCCGGGCTGTGCCCGAAGCAACTTTCAGAACAAGCCGCTCACCGTCACAGCAGCCGCCAGCCACAGCTTTCTGGTTGCTCTGACAGGGGCTATCACACTTGTAGTTGAGCGTCTCATTGGCAAGCTTGAGTGCATTCTCTGCTATCTGGTGCTTCACGCGCCCATCAACCCAACTCAGGTAAAACCACACAACGGCCTGGCGAGACGCAATCAGCAGCAGCAGCAGCAGCAGCAGCAGCAGCAGCAGCAGCAGCAGCAGCAGCAGCAGCAGAAGCAGCAGCAGCAGCAGAAGCAGCAGCAGCAGCAACACTCCTCGTAAATCACCGCAAGATTTGTAATGCAACACGACCAGCAACTTGGGTCACGAAAAGGGGCGGAGGGAAAGTGGCAAGCTTGAGTGCATTCAATGCTATCTGGTGCTTCACGCGCCCATCAACCCAACTCAGGTAGAACCACACAACGGCCTGGGGTGGCAGCAGCAGCAGCAGCAGCAGCAGCAGCAGCAGCAGCAGCAGCAGCAGCAGCAGCAGCAGCAGCAACGCCCTGAGTGAGGTACCACCCAAGTCCATTACACCAATGGGCAGCACCCGCTTTGAGGCTGGCAAGGATGGGAGGGTGGCAAGATTGACTACATTCTCTGCAATCTCGTGCTTTACACGGGCATCAACACCAGCTCAGTTAAAACCACACACCGACCTGGTGGGACGCATAAGCAGCAGCAGCAGAAGCAGCAGCAACACTCCTAGTCAGATGCACCACAAGATGTAAGTCACAACATGTACAGCACCAGAGTTTGGAGAGGGAACAGGGAGGGTGGTAAGTTTGAGCGCATTTTCTGCTATCTGGTGCTTCACACGCCCATCAACCCAACTCAGATAGAACCACACGACAGCCTGGTGGGACGCATAAACAGCAGCAGCAGCAGCAGCAGCAGCAGCAGCAGCAGCAGCAGCAGATGCAAATGCAAATGCAGCAGCAGATGCAAATGCAGCAGCAACACCCAGAGTCAGGTACCGCGCAAGTCTATCATCATCAAATATGAACAGCAGCCAGGGTGGACAATGGCGAGGGAAGGAGGTTGACAAGCCCCAAGTGGCCACAGTTGCTGTGGTCTGGCACTTCAACCGCCATCTACCATGTGGACATATGCACTCACTTGCTGCTGCTGTGAGAGTGAACTGGAAGGGCAATGTAGACAAGCCTGGGTGCGGTTTTTTGAAACTGCAGAGCAATGCTAAACCCTGCCCGGTGCATGGGATGATCAAACCCTGTCTCACCAATCTCACAGCTGCTGCTGCTGCTGCTGCTGGGGCTGGCATCCGCATCAGCACTGTCAAGTGCAGTCTTGCTGTCTGTCACGTGGTTACTGTTGCTGCTGCTGCTGCTGCTGCTGCTGCTGTCATATGTGTGCCCGGTCGATGTGCGACCTTCAAGTGCTGGGCTGTGGTCTGCTGCTACCAAGTTGATGTGACACAGTAAGTGCTGCTGCTGCTGCTGCTGCTGCTGCTGCTGCTGCTGCTGCTGCGAGAACTGCGCCTGGCTGCCAGAGAGCCTGTTTGATTGCTGCTGCTGCTGCTGCTGCTGCTGCTGCTGCTGCTGCTGCTGCTGCTGCGTCACCCCGCCCTCACTGTTGGTGCTGGCAGCACCTGCAGGGAGTGGCGGGGTGAGGCAGCAGGGGGGTGTGTGGGGGGGGGGGGGGGGGGGGCAGGAGCAGCAGTATGTGGACGACAGCCTGGAAGTTCAATATTCTCTCTTCATCATATCCATCATATGTTCGAATACATCAGCAGCAGCAGCAGCAGCAGCAGCAGCAGTATGCGGACGACAGCCTGGATATTCGATATTTGCACATCAGCACGGCATACAATCCCGGGCTTGCAACCTCCAAGATGCCAGAGAGCAGAGGTAAAAGCGTGTGTGAAAGGGGGGGGGGGGGCGGGATACAAGAAACATGTGGGTGTGGGTTGAAGAGGACAGGAATTGACACCTGCAGGGAGTGGCGGGGTGAGGCAGCAGGGGGGCGGGGGGGGGGGGGGGGCAGCAGCAGCAGCAGTAGCATGTGGACGTACAGCCTGGAAAATTGTACTAAACTGCTACTAAGGCTCACTGTTTCGTTTGTTATTTATTATTATTTGTTATTATTTATTATGTATAGAATTATTATTTTTTGTAGAATGGAAACGGCGTTTGCATGTGGGGTGACAATAGGACTTGACATACCGCGAGCCGGTGCTGAGGGGTACTGGTCACATGAAGGGATTATCTGTATGCCTTGCCTGCACGAGCATTCTACTGTCAAACATACCCAGCCCGCCCCACCCCAGCGCAGCGCAGCGCAGCACACCACAACCCAGGACATGCACAATGAGACTTCTAAGGGACACTGGCACTTTGGAGCAGCAAACTGGCACACAAACTAATGGTCATGCATCATGACAAGCCAGGGCCCCGCTGAAAATGACAGCAAATCACCCCACACCATCTTGGCCGCAGCAGGTCAAACTGCGCAGCAGACTTGCTGCCTGTGTTTGTAAACCAACAAGCCGGCAATTGTGACGGTGCCCCTACGTCCTTCTGCAGGCAGCTTCACCCAAAATGCATGTGTGCCTCTGCACTACCAACCCTCCAGTGCAGTTAATCTTGCAGAATATCATATCCGCCAGGGATGCTGGGCCTCCACACAACCTATCTGGCAGGCTTGTTTCTGAAGCCCGCAATGAAAATGTTCACTTGTCCTGCAACTGTGCTTCTACTACGTGAACTGAACACCCTGAAATTTTCCGCACCAGTCCCAATCTGTCCTGCAGGGTTGCGGTTACAGATTACTCACCGAGAAAGTGTACTCCTTGTCGTCCACCAGCAGCAGTCTGTCCAGATATGCCGTTACGTGAACGTCCACCGGCGATGCAGGAGGGTTGTCTCCCCGGCCTATGAAGGGCATGGGCTGCTGGGCCTGCACTACTGCTGTGCTGAGCAGGATCAACAGCAGCGCTGCAGTTGCTGGCATATTGTCGGCACATGCTGGCTTGCTGACTGCCTGACGTAGAGGGCACGGCGTTGGACTGCTCCTGCTCATGATGATTGAAGCTGGCAGCAGCAGGACATTGCGCAACGGCAAGTCGGTTGAAAGTTGAGTGTGTCAGGGAGTTGAGGTTGTTGTGTCGAGGATGAAACATCAAGGCGAGGCGCCGGCACTAGGAATCCACATCTCTTTTACATACCCATTGCAGACTGCTGTGTATCTGCTGCATCGTTATGGAGCAGGCTGGCCACGATGGCAGTGAGCTGGGTCGTGAGAGAACGAGTCACAGCTGATGATAGCAAGCCGGTGAACGTTTTCATCCCAGTCTGGGACTCCCAGATACGACGACAGTTGATGCTTGGACACTTCACATTCAATAAGCCCTCAGCCTAAGAAGCCCTAAGCCCTAAACCACGTACACACCAGCTGAGCACTAGCGAACAGGCAAGCTCGGTGACTAACAAACTTTCGATCTCAGATGATGGGTTGGAGGGCTCGTCGGGACGGCAACACCCGAACAAAGAATTTAGGTCCAGCCTTGCAGGGACGTGGCTCCAGCCCATCACTGATGACGTTTGCATCTCTGCTGGACGATCTGTCCAATGACATACCGCAAACATCCTCGTAGCCCGGGGTCCAGCCCGTGAGTCCAATCATCAATCAGCTGGGGACCAGAATCACCCCCTTGCGATGTCTCTGCAGCTCAGTACGCTGTCAGATCGGCATAAAGATGTTGTCTCAGTGGGCGTAACACCGGCAAAGGCCAGCAGCAGCACTGTTGAACCGAACCACGCACCCACGGCAGTAGACAGAGAGTGCCATAGGGAGACTCCCCCAGCAACTCTCGCGCCCGAGCAGCAGCAGTCTGCAGCATTCTCGGATACGTCAAGCAGTTCCAACGCGCCTGCTGGCACTCCCCAGTTCCCCCAGTCAACACCAACAGCAGTAGCAGCAGGACAACCAGATGTCGACACAGCTAAAGCAGCAGTAGCAGCAGAAGCAGCACACCATGCTGTAGCAGCCGCACCCACTGCTATCCACAGCAGCAGCGGGGGCGGCAGCGACAGCATCACAAGCAGCAGCAACAGCAGCAACAGTGGTGACCCACCACCAGCGGTCTCTCTGGACCCCACCCCCGCTGCTGCTGCTGCTGCTGCTGCAAGTGATACCAGCACAGCTGGCCTGGCCTGTGAAGCAGAAGCAGAAGGCCCAAAGCAGCACCCCCCTCCAGCTGACCCCCACACCACCCAGCAAAACCCCACGGACAGCAGCAGCAGCAGCAGCAGGAGATGCTCCCCCCGCCGCCGCGCTAAACCCCGCGCCCCCGCGGCATAACCAGGGTTTACACGACGTGCTGGACTGCCTCAGCTTGCTGCTCACAACCGCCAGCCTGGCCCTCGCAGCCGTGCTGTGCGCGCTGTGCCTGCAATACCCCAGCCTCGCCTGGGTGGGCGTTGTCCTGCTAGGGTTTACCATCGCCGCCCCTGTGGCGGTCGGGGGTATAATCCTTGCCCGAAACCACTGGCTGGTGGTTGTGCTGAGGTATTGCCTGAGTGTTGCAGCACTGCAGAGAGATACTGGTCTCAGCTTTGCAGCTGTGAGGTGGCCCCCCCTGAGAGCACTGCTGAGCTGGGTGCTTAGTGGAGTGCTGGGGGCGGTGGGGCTGGTGGTGGCGGTCTACCTCTCAGCCTGCTATGTGGTGAGTGGGGGTTTGGGGGGGGGGGTAAGGGACCGGGATGTAAGGTGGCACGTGGGCAGGTGGGGATAGTGAACACAAATATCAGCTCAGCAGAACTACCCCAGCCCCCCCCCCCCCCCTGAGAGCACTGCTGAGCTGGGTGCTTAGAGGGGGGGGGGGGGGGGCTTGGGGAGGGGGGGGGGTGTCGACAGAGGGAGTACTTGGATACATGCAAGCATGTGTGTCAGCACAGGGATTAATGAATATAGCTAGCACACTATGGACATGCAAGTCGCATGCAAGCAGTCTATGAGGCACACAACATAGTCTGACTAGGATAGCAAACCAGAGACTGCATCGTCGGCAGGTGGAGCAAGTAGGCAGCATTGACCTGCATGCAAATGGCTGGCACAAATGGCTGGCACAATACTCAATGAGAAAAGCATTCACCTGGTACAGGCAGTGTGTGTGTGTGGTGGGGGGGGGGAGGGCCAAGGCAGGGAGATGGTCGGTAGTTGTGTGTCCCCTCCTGACGTGCGCTGATGAAACAACCTTCTTGTAACAACAGCGCATTGTATTGCTGCTGACTTGCTGCTCTGTCGCCCAACCTCTGCTGCTGCTGCTGCTGCTGCTGCTGCTGCTGCTGCTGCTGCTGCTGTGTCCACAGGTGACTGCGGTGCTGTCAGTTCGCTGTTGGATGTGTCCCTGCTGTGCTCGCTGCTGCCCCCCTTGAGGCGGAGGGCTCTGGCAGCGGACTGGTGTTTTTGGAGAGCTACAAGCCGGTGAGTAGGGGGGGGTACCTTGACAGCGGGGGGGGGGGGGAGTGGAAGGGGGGCAGTTGAGGCGGCGGTCTCTGGCAGCTGACTTGGTGTTCCTGGAGAGCTGTAAGCCGGTGAGTAAGGGGGAGGGGGACATGAGGGGGGGGGGAGAGGGGGTGCAAGAGAGGGGGAGGGTGCGTGGGTGTGTCGACAGAGGGAGTACTTGGTGTGTGTCGGGGATGGGCAAAGGTTTGTCAGCAGAGGGAGTACATGTTGTGTGTGGGGGAGGGGGGGGGGGGTGCGGAGGGGGGTTTCTTGCAGCTGACCTGGTGTTCTGGAGAGCTACAAGCCGGTGAGAAGGGGGGGGGAGTATACAGGGGGGGGGGGGAGAGGGGGGGGGGGGGGGGAGAACGGGGGGGGGGGGGGGGGGGGGGGCAATGAAGGTACCAACATGAGGCATGTCCTGTAACCCACATGTTGAATGCACATATGTTGTCGACAAACCTTTGTACTGACACCCCCCCCCTCCCGCGCAAAACCCGTGCATTGGTGTTAGCAGTCAACCAAGTCCTCCCCAAGCCCTCTCATCACACTTCTGTTGTCGACATCACACTTCTGTTGTCGACAAAACTTGTGGCTGCTGCCCCTGCTCTGCTTCCCTCCCTGCAAGACATATCCATGTACTGCAGTTCATACCTGTCACTGTACAACTGTCACATGTCTGTTGTCAGCCGACTCTTTTGTGCTCCCCCCCCCCCCCCCCGGTAGCCTGTGCATCAGCGTCAGCAGTTCTTCCAAGCCGTCCAAGCTCTCTCATCACGTGCCTTGTGTCGACGGATGTTGTGTTTGCACCCCCCCCCCCTTCTCCCTGACAACCCCTCTGAGGCTTGGCCATTGGTGTCAGCAGTCCTCTCAGCCCTCCCCAGCCCTCTCATGACACGTCTGTTATCAATGATCATGCCCCCCCCCCCCCCCCGTGCCCCCATCCCATCCCATCCATCCATCCAGGCCCGTGCATTGGTGTCAGCAGTCCTCTACGCCCTCCCCAGCCGTTTCAGCGCACATCTGCTCTGAACAAAAGCTGTCGTTGCTGCCCCCCCCCCCCACCCCACCCGCCTCCACCCTCCCCCCACAGGCCCGTGCATTGGTGTCAGCAGTCCTCCAAGCCCTCCCCCTCACAGCCTTTGCAGCGCTGCTGCTGGCTGCCAGCTACAAAAACAGCTCACCAGCAGCAGCAGCAGCAGCAGCAGGCAGCAGTACTGCTGCTAGAACAGCAGCAGCAGCAGCAGCAGCTCCTGTCATCATATCTCCCAATGGGACTGTCACTGCTCTTCGGTTTGTGGGTGGTAACGGAAGCAATGCCAGCAGCAGCAGCAGCAGCAGCAGCAGTAGGAATGGTGGGCACAGCAGACGCCTGCAGCAGCAGCACCACTTAGCAGCAGCAGCAGCAGCAGTAGGGCCGCAATCTTCGCGGCAGCTGCAGCAGCGGCAGCCGCCACTGAGGGGATCTGTAGCTAGGGCTTTGCTGGTCGAGGCACCCGCCGCTGCTGGCAGCAGCAGCAGCAGCAGCAGCGGCAGCAGTGGCGCGAGTGACACCCAGGTACTGCTGCTAGTTACACCCTGTGGGGACCCCCGAATGGCGATCACGCAGGCGCTTGCTGCTCTGCTGGGGTCTCACTCGCAAGCAGCGGCAGCAGCGGCAGGGGTGCGACCTGCTGCCAACAGCGGCAGCAATGGCGGCAGCAATGGCGGCAGCAGTGCCAACAGCAGCACGCGCCAGCTGCTGCCAACTGTCGCGATCCTGTCGACGAGGGATCGGCCGGCGGCAGGGTTCAGGTGGCACTAGTGCTAAACCCCATGGTCAATGGCAGCAATGGCATCAGCAGCGGCAGCAATGGCGGCGGCTACGGCAGCAGCAGCAGCATTCAGGAGCAGCGGGGGTGCCAACCGCCCATGGTTTGGGTTCATCAGGGGTGACAACCAACAGCAGCGCAGCAGCAGCAGCGGCGGCGGGATGTTTTGTAATGTCACATCCCCAGCTGGGGGCGGTTTAACAGCGTCAGCGCCAGATTTCCATCGGGGTTTTGTACGCCGCTGTTATGTGGGCTTGCTTGATCTACTGGGTGCTGCTGGTGGTGGTTTTGGCTGCTGCGCAGCTAGGGTAGGGTTTTGGCGGCAGTGGGGCTGACGTTACGATATGCGCGGCGGTTGCAAGCTGCCGGATGACGTCACCCGGGAGGTGATGAGTCAGATGACTAAGGATGACGGGCCGGCGGTTGCTGCTGAGTAATGTGTATCACTGGGAGGACACATACCAGCAGCGGCAGCAGCAAGCTGCCACTCGTGCCAAGGTGAGTCAATTCACAACACAGGCTGACACATGCCTAGGATTTTGACAGCATGCAAGTATATGAATAACATTGTCTGGCAGTAAGTAGGATGGCGAGCGGGCAGGCTGGGGGGGGGGGGGGGGGGGGGGTGGAAAAAGAAAATGGTAGCGTAGTGCTGCCTTTCTTATGGTGCACTTGTGTTTTGACCTGCTCTTGATGTTTCCCAATTACCTATTCTCACCTGCCGCTGCTGCTGCTGCTGCTGCTGTTCCCCAGGTACCTGTTCCCTCCTGACGGGGGCTGGTTGGTCCCCGGCCAGGTTTGCTTCCTAGCACGCAGAGCCTTGGCCATCATGCAGCAGCAGCAGCAGTCAAGCACTGCTGCCGCCGCCACCACCACCAGCAGCAGCTGCAGCAGCAGCAGCGGGAGAGTGGTGACGGCAGCAGTGGCAGCAATGGCGGCAGCACTGGCGGCTGCAGTGGCAGCAGTGGCACTGCTGTCATAGAGGTGCTGGAGGTTGACCACAGCAACTGTGGGACCTTTCAGTGCTGCTGGGGGCTGCTGTGGGGTCAGGGCAACTGCCCGCACTGACGACTGTGCAGCTCAACTGGTGCTGTGTGGGGGGCAGGTGAGGGAGGGGGTGATATACGAGTGAGGGTGGTGTGTGAGGATGTGGGGGGGGATTCGCGCAGGTGTGAACAGCCCGGGGGGGGGGGGGTGGAGGAGGGAGGGCAAGGGAAATATTGTGGCAGTGGCTTGGTTGGCTGAAGGGGGGGGGGGGAGTTGAGGTGGTGTGTGGTCCTGTCAGTGGTGATGTGGGGTCAGGGCAACTGCCGGCACTGACGACTGTGGAGCTCAACTGGTGCTGTGTGGGCGGCAGGTGATGATGGAGTGATATCTGAGTGAATGGGGGGGGGGATCATAGCTATGAAATACAGGAAGGGCAAGCGACGGTGCAAGGGGTGTCGCAGCGACAAATTGCCGTTAAGTGGGAGGGGGGGGGGGGGAGAGACATATCATACTTACATACGTACTGTGGCTGTGGGGGCACCACCAACTGGACTGTGTCTGTAGAAAGGAAGGCTGGTTGGAAAATGAGATAGTGCTGCTCTACAAGTGCTGTGTGGGCAGCCCCAGGGGGGAGAGGGGGGGGGGCTAGCAACTAGACTCCCTTGGTGGTTTGGGCCTATCGACATATCTGGCGATCCCTGTTTATCAAACACTGTCTGTGTTTCTATCCTCAATAGGTGGTCACTCACATGCACTCGCTCACTGTTGCTTCGTTGCTTGTGTTGCTGCTGCTGCTGCTGCTGTCGCTGCTTTGACCCCGCAGGTCCCTCCTCCCCCTCTTGCAAGACAGCAGCAGCAGCAGCAGCGGCAGTGTTGGTGCTCCACTAATTCATCTAAACCTCCGTCGCTGTGAGGTTTCAGACTTGGGGGCCCTCCACCTCAAAACCCTGTTGGCCGACAGCACCTGCTCCCTCAAAACCCTGGCACTTATCAACTGCCACATGTCATCAAACGCAGCCAAGGCTGTCGCCCAGGGTTTAGGAGCTAACAGCAGCCTCAGCAGCGTGCGGTTTAGCGGGAACAACGGCGGGAAGCACACAGCGCTCGCATTTGCGACGGCGCTGCGAAATAACATCACATTGGAGCATTTGAACCTCAGCTTTAACAAGCTCTGTCCCAGCGGGGGCGAGGCGCTGGCAGCAGCACTGGCAGCAAATGCCAGGCTGGCAGCCGCCGGCAGCAATGGCGGCAGCAGTAGCAGCAATGGCGGCAGCAGTGGCAGCAATGGCGGCAGCAGTGGCAGCAATGGCGGCAGCAGTGAGCAGGGCTTGCGGCGGCTGGTGGTGCAGCGGAAGGAGATTGGAGGGGTGGTCTCCGTGCTGTTATAACAGCATTGAGAGGTGTGACCGGTCACACCGGCGGCCTCACTGTCAGGGTTTTGCAGGGGTCCCGTCAGGGTTCAGCGGCAGACAGCATCAGGGTTTTGCAGATCTTGGAGCTGCCCGTGGTTTTTGTGTGTCATGAAAACCAAGAGGTTCTGATGTCAGAGGAGTGGCTCGGCCAGCTGCTGGACAAGCAGCAGCAGCAGCAGCAGGGTGACGCTACTGCTGCTGCTGCTGTTGATGAGTGTGCTGTAGGAGGCTCCAGCAGCAGCAGCAGCAGCAGCGGTGGTGGCAGTATCACTAGCAGTCCCTCCAGGAGCAGCAGCAGCAGCAGCAGTCGGCCCAGCAGCAGTGGCAGCAGCAGCAGCAGCAGCTCGGCAGCAAGTGGTGGCGGCAGCAGCAGCAGCAGCAGTGTGTCAGACCATGCTGTCATTGAGATTGAGGTTTTGGAGGACTCACTCCAACAGCAGCAGCAGCAGCAGCAGTCACCTACTGCATCTCCCTCAACTGCCTCTGCTTTCAGCAGCAGCAGTGGCAGTGGCAAGCCTCCCCGCCAGCCTGGCAGGGTGTCTGGGTTTGCTGCTGCTGCTGCTGCTGCTGCTGCACCCACCCCGTTCAAACGGGGCATGGCAGCAGCAGCAGCAGCCGGCAGCAGCAGCAGCAGTACTTTGGAGCCGTGTGTGTCTGGCATGACGGATGGCCTTACACCGGCTTGCAGTATGGCAGATATGGGACTGCTCCCTTCTGCTGCTGTTGCTGCTAAGGCAGCCGTCAGCAGCAGCAGCAGCAGCGGCAGCAGCGGCGGCTGCTGTCCCCAGATCATCTTCCTGTCTCAGAATGACCCTGGGGAGAATGTTGCTGCACTGCTGAGGTCTGTTGAGGAGAGTGGCGTCGGTGGACTGATGGACTGCAGCTCAGCAGTAAGGTGAGAGCATGCTGCTTGGGGTGTATGGGTGTGTGGGGGGGGGGGGGGTGCTGGGGGGGGGGGGGGGGGGGGGGGGGGGGATGGTGTGTGTTTGGGGGGGGGGGGGATGGTGTAGACACAGGGAGTGCATCCAGCCAATGCATCGATCATCTCACCATCCAAGGGTCTCCGAACTCCGAAGTTGGGCGTGAGTGCGTGGAACCGCACATTAAAACACATTCAATCAAGAACAATAAAAAGGAAAGCTTGCACCTGATCAGCTTGCCTCCAGTCTCTCCAGCACCCTCCAGCATGGTGTGTTGTGGGGCCAGGTGTTATGGTGGTGGTGTGGGGAATAGAATTGGCATGGGAAGGAATGGCGTCTGTGGACCTGACAGGACTGCAGCTGAGCAGCAACGCCAGAGGATACTGCAGTGGCAAGGACAACATGCCAGCTGTCGTGGCGACCTATTCCACCATTTTCGTCGAGGAGGTGGCCACAACGGCTGGGCATCTTGTCCTCGACACTGCTGCCCTCTTGCTGTGTGTGCCTGGACATACCAACTACTTGACAGGCTGGGGGGGGGGGGGTAGGGGGGCGGGGGGGGGGGGGGGGCAAGTTGATGTCACTGTTGACGAGTGCTTGGAGCAGAGCAACAGTGACACCAACTCCCCCCCCCCCCGCCAACCACCTCCACGTACTTGCCAGTGTAAAGGCAGTGGAACGCTGCATCTTGTACACAACGCGGCATACCCACACCCATGTCCCGCTGCCTCTGCCGCTGCTGCTGATGCTGCTGTGTTGCGCCACAGGGTGTCAAGTCTCTTGCATCAGCCATACCCGAAGCCAACTCCCCAGCAGCTATCCTCAAGTCAACAGGCCTTTTGGCCGAAGGTGCAACAGCACTGGCAGTAGCACTCCAGCAGCCCCCTACCACCCCTATCCCCACCCCCACCAGCAGCAGCAGCACCGCTGCAGCCGCTGCTGCCGCCACCAACCGCACCAGCAGCAGTGGCAGCAATGGCGGCAGCAATGGTGGCAGCAGTAGCAGCAGTGCTGCCAGCCGTCACCCATTGCAGGTGCGGATCTGAGCCAGAATGTGATCTGTGACTCGGGGGCGGCAGATATGCAGCAGCAGTAGAAGCCGGGGGGTGCTGCCGGAGCTGCGGCAGTTGGCGGTGGTTGACAACCGCTATCCGTTTGATGGTCAACCGTACTGCAGCTGCAGGGCTGCAGGTACAGCAGCCTGGTCTGAGGGTGGATCTGGGGGCGCCTAGCAGATGGTGCATAACACCAGCAGCTGCTAAGGCACGGCTCAGCAAGCAGCAGCAGCAGAAGCAGCAGCAGGCGGCGGCTGTAGCGGCTGCAGCCGCCGCAGCAGCCGCCAACCCCCTGCCGGCTGGCTGGTCGACGGCTGTCGACGGCTGCGGCGGCCATGATGCAGCACGACTGTTTTCCCCACCAGCAGCAGCAGCAGCAGCAGCGGAGGGTGAAGAGGGTAGGGTCGCCGGCAGCAGCAGCAGCAGCAGTTGGTGCGGTCTTGTTCCTCTTTGTCAGCTGCGTCAGTGTCGTCGGTGAGCAGCGATGACATGTGCGGGGTGTGTTTCGACGCACCGAATGCGCTGTACGTCAACTCCTGCAAACACCAGCTGTGCATTGATTGCTATAAGCAGCTAGTAAAGTCAGCTGCTGCTGCTGCTGCTGCCAGCAGCAACAGGCGGCACCAGCAGCAGGGTGGGGGTGAGGGGGCAGCAGCGGGGTGTGCTGCGTGCCCGTTCTGTCGAGCGCCCATTACAGGGTTTAGATACTCGGCTTGGATTCAGACGGAAGAGGAGCAGCAGCAGGGTTCTGGGGTCAAGGCCTTTGGGTTTTAGGGGTATGGATAGGGAGAGGAGTTCGATGTTGAATAGTGTATGGTTACCTGTTCTGTGGTGCCGCATCAAGCTACGGTTGTGGTTAGGTGTATCCTTGCAGGCAGGGTTTAGTGTATCCCTGCAGGCAGGGTTTTGGGAGGATCCTTTGCTTGGGTTTGGTAGTGGGGCACCAGCAGGGTGCCTAGGGTTTCAGGGTTTGGAATGTGGTAGGGGCAGCAGTAGATGTGTTTGTTGTGTATGTGTGTTGTCTATGGTAGCCTGGTGCAGAAGGGATTAGGGTCTGCTGTTGAGCCCTCCATGCAGCAAAACCCCGAAGCACCAGCAGCAGCAGCAGCAAAACACACAGCTCAAGGCATCGCAGATCAGTGCATGTGTGTATCTAGTGTTATTGCGCCACCCAACGGCTGCATTTACAGTATCAGATATGATATCACCTGGCGTAGTACATTGTGTGTGGTTGTGTCGCAAGTGGACACCTGCGGTATAGGGTTGTGGTGTATAAAACCTAAACCCTAACCCTAGTACAGCAGGGCATGGAAGCTGCAAGGTCCCTGAGAACCAAGCAGCGGCCGGAGTGTTGTGTTTGCAGTCGTACATACTGTACAAGATCCTGCCACGTATCAGGTTGAGTGGTTGCTTTGCACAGGTGGCGTGCCAGCGGGTGTGTGCTGGGTGTCTTAGCTATGCTATTGAGTGTTTGCAGGCTCCATGGCCTGTGGTGGTATGTGTTCTGCTTGGTCGCTGGGGTATGCTACATACTGTCGGGCAGGCACAACAGCGGCAGTTGAGTGCATGGTACTTGAGTGCATGGTATGAACACACACTCGGACGCTGCAGCATGCAGCACAGCACAGCACAGCACAGCATGGCGACCACTGTGTTTGTTGTTGAGGCGTTTGGTATGTTGCGGTTGTTGGCACACTTCGAGCAGGCAAGGCCAATGATACAGTAGTCTGCCAAGGCGCTTGCAGATCTGATTTGAGATCTGAGATCGCTTCTGTGGTCCATCTGCAGCAGTGTTTGCGCAGGTTTTAGGGTTCAGGGTTTTGCACGGCAGGGCGGCTTGGTAGTGCCACCGCTGCTGCTTTCACCTGCTTCTTGTGGTGGTTATGATTTGTGAAGGAGGCAAGCAAGCAGGTGCTGTGCGTGGTGTGCAGAGGCAGCTTGTTGGTGGTCTGCTGTGGGTTGTCTGCGCCTCTGCACTGTTGGCAGCTGGGTGCATGTGCTGGTGCTGGCCTACCAGCACACACCAACGGTGTAGGCATGTTCGTCTTCAACCAGCCTGTCTGCGATCCCAGCATGCCGCAATGTCCCTGCGAAGATATCTAGGGCTGCTACCCTGTGTCCATTTATGGCTGAAGGCACATTGTGCGCACATGGCATGTCCTGATGTGCTTTTTGGACTCGGTCCAACGGCATGCTTCGATGAGCTTCGCTGGAGCTGCCCTCCCTGCGCTTGAACGCCCGTGTGACTCAGGGACTCGTGTATTGTCAGCACAGTAGCAGCTCAACGGCCCTGGATGCCTGCTGCTGCTGTCAGCACACATGTGGTGCTGAACTTGCCAGCACTGCAGGACATGAAGCAGCTTGCCGCGCTGTGCTGTGCTGTGCTGCTGGCCGTTGTGGTCATCGTTGCATGAAGCAGTACTGGTTTGGTGTCACATACCTTCTGGATCAATCGATGTTGGCTGTGTTTGTCGGGGCTTGCAGGGCCCTGCTGCGTGGCCCACCCAGTGATTGGCCGCTGTTGCATGGCCTTGTGTACCTTTCGACGATGGGTGTGTCTTATCGGGATGTACTTATCAGGATGTAAGTACAAGGAGCAATGGGTTGCCTGGTCTTAGCAGTTGTAGTTCCATTGTATATGCATATGCAGGTTGGGTTGGGGTGTGTAGACACTAACCTAGTGGCACCCGCAGAGTGTGTAAGACACTAAGCTTGATGAAATTGATGTGTGAGTGGGTGGTTGCAGAAGATGCTGCACCTGGTTGAACCATTGGCCGTATGGTAGGTTGATCTCTTGTGGCATGTCGGGCGTGTGTCTGTGTGTCTCAGTTGTGCTGGCCCTGCGCTTGGCACCACAACGCGGATGCAGACCCCTTTGCGAAGTGCTTCTGCCAGGGCAAAGCAGAGGCAGTATCAGGTGTTGTTGTGGGCCTGAGTTGCAGTTTGAGCACATTTGCAGTCCGCAGTTCGAACCGAGCTGTTGGCAACAGGATTGGGTGGTGCATGATGGCACTACCGAGTTGTATGTGCCGTCACAAACATTTTGGGTGGTGCATGATGGCATTACCAGAGGCAAGCGCGCACATCGCGCCTGTTGCACTGTACCGTGCTGTGCCCCAAGGGTCAGTGTGTAAAGGGGTATGGGGTGTAGGCTGTGTACGTAGAGGGCTGTGTAGATGCCTTGTGGTTGGAGCTTGTGTGTTTGTACGTGTGGGTGGGTGCCTCCTTCTAGTGGGGATGGCAGCGAGAGGTGGTCCTCTGTCCCTCTTTGTGAGTCAGGCTGTAAGTTCTCTTGGTCTTATTCTAAAGTGGGACAAGACAGTGGACAGCAGCAGCACTCAAACGTGTGTGCATACTCTAACACGAGACTGATTGGTAGCAGTCCTCCCAATCAACACCTGCAAGTATCTGTGCCTCAGCTGTTCAGCGCTGGCCCAGTGGGGCATGTCAGCACAGTATCAAGCAGCAAGTGCACCTCCTGGCAATGCTGCGCGGCTGGTGAACATGCAGCAGTTTTCAACAAGGGTGTGAATGCTGTACAGAGCGGGTTTGCATGCCACGCGAACACACTACATGGTGGGAGTGCAAAAAGCCTGACCCTGGCATGGTTGTGTAATGGTATACTGGAAGGGGGGAGGGCTGCTGAGCAAGCTCGAAGTAAACAGGAATGATACATCCAGTTCAGATAACGCGGGTTCCGTGATATGAGCCTCACACAGTGGTCAGTCGCTGGTACCCCCCTCTGCCCCCCCCCCCTCCTGCCACCCCACACACACTCACCCCACCTGTGGCAGCGGCTGCCCAGTGCGTGGACAACCACGTCAGATATCAGCATCCAAAAACCTACTCCCCGTCCGTGTGTCGACTGCACAGAAAAGTAGAAGCTGGAAGATGATCAGACATGACGAGAACAGTGAGACAGTTGTGCAGTCCACAAACAGTACTGTCGATATCTTGTGAACTTTCAGAAGATACTTGACGTGACAGACGGAACTCTCGAGAGACGACACTTCAAGTCCTCTCTGATCACTCCCTCCGCTATCTCGTGAGGCCTCACCAGCTTGTACCTCACGCGTCCAGGGATTTTGGGTTGCTTGTTCACCGTTTAAGGCTTTGCACGCAGCTCTGATCTGGGCCTGAAGGGCCACAGCAGCAGCGGTTGCAAAGATGAGCAGAGGAGGGTCAGGCTATGATAGGCACATCACCATCTTCAGTCCAGAGGGGCGCCTGTTTCAAGTTGGTGAGTTCTTATTCTCTCTGCACCCTGCTCATGCACGCAGCAGCTAGCAGCAGAGCAGCAGGTACCACGTTTGATCAGCTGAGCAACTCAGCATCTGCACCCGCACAGTGCTCTGCAAAACTGTCGTTTTGTTGCTCCTGTCTGATGCCACAGAATATGCGTTCAAGGCAGTTCGGCAGTGTGGCGTGACCTCCCTAGGTGTCCGAGGCAAGGACTGTGTCGTTGTCATCACACAAAAGAAGGCAAGTGCTTGCATGCAGTAGCCACAGCAACCCCCAGAGCGCTTGCAGCAGCTGCCTTTCTGTTCCCTTGGGTGCCAAAGACATAAATATCAGCTGCCATGACTCATGCATGCCTTGATACACAGCAGTTGAGTCGGTCAGAATGCCTCCCAGGGTGTTGGGTGGACAGCAGGTAGTCTAAGAGTGCACATTTACAGACGTGTGCATGCAGCATCCATGCAATTGCAGCTGCTGGTTCTTACCTGCAGCCCATTTTGTGAGCACTCTTATATCATTAAGACAAATGCAGATTGCATTTGAGGCTGGTACCAGACTGGCGCAACGGCCTGTTGGGCACATCTCTGCATTGCATTGGCACCACTGCTGTTGCAGGTGCCTGATGTGCTGATAGACCCCTCAAGTGTAACGAGCCTTTGCTGTGCTTGGGTGTCTGTCTGCTGATGTGCTGGCCTGTGCTGTGCTGTGTTGCAGGTGCCTGATGTGCTGATAGACCCGTCAAGTGTGACGCGCTGCTTCCGCATCACAAAGCAGATAGGCATGCTGGCAACAGGACTGCCAGGTGCGCAGGACACCGCCTTTTCTTTGTTTCTTTTGTTGGCTTCTGGGGTGAACAATACTGTGGTGTTCCCTTGGTTCGTTGGCTAGTGCTGACGATGAGACCTTGTCCCCACACCTGTACTGTACTGTAGTGTTCTGAATTTGTTTGCGGAGGATTGTACTGTCTTTTAGCAGGATCTGGACTGGTTTGTTTGCTTGGGTGGGGGTTTTGCAGAGCAGGGCAGCGGGCTGGCTGCTTGTTGGGGAGTCCACGTCACCCCGTTGCATAAGCGCGAGGGCTAGGCGCTACCAACTTCCAGCTCAACATGATGGTGTGCACCACCCAGCGATGCCAGTATCCACTTTCAGAAACCTGACCCCAGTAGGCAGCGGGTGCACCGCAGTCGGGACCTTCCCTTGGGAGGGCTGCGACGTGCAAAAAAGCGGCTTGGGGCAAAGCTGCAACACAAGCAATAGCCACCGAGTGTCACTCCACTGTCCTCATCCTAACACCCCCCCCCCTAAACCCTCTTGTTTGTGCTGCAGCTGACTGCTGCAGTGTGGTGCAGCAGGCGCGCCACCAGGCCCCCGAGCCCTTACGTATAGCGATTGGATCTCGGTGGGGTAGTAGCACAAACTGAAAGACCCCCTTCCACACATACCCCCCCCCCCTTCCCTTTCCATTTGTCTCGTGCTGCAGCCGACTGCCGCAGTGTGGTGCAGCAGGCGCGCCCCCAACACCTCTTGCAACTGAAGCACCCCCCCCCTTCTGCCCCCCCCCCCTTCTTGCCCCCCCCCCCCCCCCCCCCCCTGTTTGTGCTGCAGCCGACTGCCGCAGTGTAGTGCAGCAGGCGCTCTACCAGGCCGCAGAGTTCCGCTTCACATACGGCTATGAGAAAGCCCCCAAGAATCCCAGCACCAACTGAAGCACCCCCCCCTTGTCACCCCCCTCCCTCAAATGTTGTTTGTGTTGCAGCCGACTGCCACAGTGTTGTTGGATATGACACAAGAAAAGGCCACAGCATGTCACTCCGATGTCCTCAACCCCCCCCCCCCTTCCCTTCCCTCCCCCATGTTGTTCGTGCCGCAGCCGACTGCCGCAGTGTAGTGCAGCAGGCGCGCCACCAGGCGGCTGAGTTCCGCTTCACATATGGCTATGAGATCCCTGTTGACTACCTGGCCAAGGTGCTGGCAGACAAGGCCCAGGTCTACACACAGGTGTGATCTTCATTGAAAAATCACATTTACTTTTTAGTGCGATGTTGCACATTTGCCTTGGGGTCCACCACATACCTAGGGCGGGGGGGGGGTGTGCTTTATCTGTCCCCCTGTGTTGGTGTGAAGCTGTTTGGGTGCCCACACACCTCCCCATGTGGCAGCCAAGGCCCAGATCTACACACAGGTGCAATCCTCATTCAGCCTTTATGTGATGTTGCACATCTGCGTTGCACCTAGGGCAGGCTTGCACAGCAGCTTGTATCTGTTCCTATATGGCCAGCTAATGCCCCCCCCCCTTTGCCCTCCAACAAGCAGACGGTGTTCTGACCAGCAGCTCTGCCGCCCTGCTCTGTCCTTTCTTTATGCTGTGTTGTGCTGCACCTTGTCGTTGCACCGCCGTCTTTGCATCCCCCCTGCAGCACGCCTACATGCGTCCCATGGGTGTGATCAGCATGCTCATCAGTGTGGACGAGGAACGGGGCCCAAGCCTGTTCAAGGTTTGGAGTTGGGGACAGAAGTTGTTGTGTGTGTGGGGGGGGGGGAGGGTGTTGGTGAGGGGACGGAGGAGAAACAAGGGAAGCAAGCTGCACGTGCGCCGGCAGGCGGCGGGCGTGGGGACATGTGGGGCCCCAGCCTGTACAAGGGGGGGTCACCAAGTTTGGGTAGGGGGGGGGGTGGAGGGGGCGTGGTGAGGGGTGCACACTTGTTTGTGTGGGTGTGGCGAGGTGTGGGGGGGGGGCACTGTTTGGGGGGGGGGGGGTTGCACACTGATTTGATCAGCACGCCCTGTAGGCTCAAGCAGCTTGAGTACAATGTGCATAATGTGTATGATGACTACTGCTGAGGTTGGGAATCCCCTCCCACAATTACTGTACAGTATATTGTACTACACCTGCTCTGCTTCCTGCAGGTCGACCCTGCTGGCTACTATGTTGGCTACAAGGCCACTGCAGTGGGCGGCACTGACACTCTTGTGTTCACTCAGTAACGTGAATTGCAACCTGGCAGTCACCCTGTGCCCCCTCTCAACTCGCCCCCGCCATTCGCCACCCCAGCCCTCACCACCACCACCATCACTGCTCTTGGGGAACAAAGTGTTACATTGCCAACACAACCACCTCACATCTTTGTGCTGTTCTCTTACAGGTTGACCCTGCTGGCTACTATGTTGGCTACAAGGCCACAGCAGTGGGTGGCAAGGAGACTGAGGCGGTCAACTTCCTTGAGAAGAAGGTCAAGGCGGGACCGGAGGGGGGATTCAACTACCAGGAGGCGGCTGCACAGCCATCACAGCACTGCAGGTGTGTGTGGGGGGGGGGGGGCAGGGTAGGGGTTTCTTGGGAGGGTAGGGGTGTCTACTTGTGCACTGCAGGTGTGAGGGTAGGGGTGCAGGTGGGCAGAAGGTCAAGGCGGGGCCAGAGGGGGGCTGCAGGTGTGTGTGTCGACAGAGGGAGTACTTGGATATATGCAGGCTCACTAAGACTGTCCTACTAGAAAGGCAAGCAACAGTGACGCAATCGCTCAGTACCGAGCGATTACGTCGTGTGTGTGGGGGGGGGGGGTAGGGGTGTGTGTCGGCGTACTGCCTTTGAGAGTGGTGGGGGGGTGAGGTGGGGGGTGTAGGCCAACTCCCCTAGAAATTGGGTGGGGGAGGGGGTGTAGGCCTACTTCCTTAGGGAAGTGTGTTTGTGGGGGGGGTCAACTTCCTTGGAAAGGACGGTTAATTAAAAAGTTAAGGCGGGACCAGAGGGGGGATTCAACTACCAGGAGGCAACATGCACAACCATCACAGCACTGCAGGTGGGAGGGAAGGTGTTCTGAATGCTGCGTCTGTGCCCTGTCCTGCTGTCCCAGACTGCAGGGATAGCCGCTGATTTCAACAAAGTCACCCTTATCACACCTTCACCGCATGTACTGCCTAGTCATTGCCCCAGGCTGTGTTGGGTGAGGACCTGAAGGCGAGTCTGATTTGGACATGACCAACACAACATGGACGTTGCCTTCACCCAGAACACACCACCATCAATTCATGTACTGTACAGCTGAACCCTTCACTCCTACCACGGTTGCGGATGGCAGGACCTACACACCCTCCCCCTCACAACAGGGCTGCATGACCATGTTCTGCGTGCCCCGTTTCGCCCGTCCCTGCTGCCCCAGGCTGTAGAGATAGCCATTGATCTCAACCTATTTGTGTCAATGTTACATGGGCCAGGCTGAGCCATGTATCACACCATCCTCACTCCCCCCCCCCCCCCCCGTCATCGTCCCACAGGCTGTGTTGGGTGAGGACCTGAAGGCGAGTGACATGGAGGGTTACCTTCACCCTATCACACCTCTATCACACCACTTGATGTACCCCCTTGTCTGTGCTGCAGGCTGTGCTGTCGGTGCTGCAGGCTGTGCTGGGTGACACCCTGAAGGCGAGTGCCTTATTCAATCTATACTTGCCTTCATCTTAGCATACTTCATTTCATGCACTGTGTTTTTGTTTTGTTTTTCCAGGCTGTGTTGGGTGAGGACCTGAAGGCGAGTGACATGGAGGTTGCCTTCACCCCTATCACACCTCTATCACACCACCTTCACTTCATGTATCCCCTTGTCTGTGCTGCAGGCTGTGCTGTCGGTGCTGCAGGCTGTGTTGGGTTTAACCCTGAAGGCGAGTGCCTTATTCAATCTATACTTGCCTTCATCTTATCATACTTCATTTCATGTACTGTCTCATCATTGCTGCAGGCTGTGTTGGGTGAGGACCTGAAGGCGAGTGACATGGAGGTTGGAGTGGTCACAGCAGCAGACGGGTTCAAGGTGCTCAACGCAACAGAAGTGGACGCATTCCTCACAATCATCAGCGAACGCGACTGAAGCAGGGTTTAGCATAAGCGACTGGATCAGGGTTTAGCAAACGCAAACCCTGCCAGGGTTTAGCGACGGCGACTGACTCAGGGTCCAGCGAATGGGTTCAGGGCCCTCAGCTGGCTAGCAAGCAGGCAGCACATGTTGCAGGCGAGGAGAGGCAGTGCAAGGTGGTGGGCAGTGTTGTTGGCCGATACAGTGGCGAGGTTGGCTTGAGCTGGATGCAGGGTGCTTTGCCCTAGCGCCATTCCTGCAGCACCCCCATGCATCAGCAACCACACACTGAATGCCTTTGGCAGCGCTCGCACCGTATCTAAGCAGCTTGGTTTGTCTCTCACGTCCGTGTGCGGGTTCGAGCCTTGGGTATATGCGCAACCCTTGTGAGTACTTCCTTTTCCATGCCATCCGTTGTTTGTTTGTGTCTTTGTGACAGTATGGGTGCCGTTGTGTGTAACACACCAGCTGTTGAAGTCAGTCACAGTGCCCTGAGGTGTTTTTTGCCTTGTCTTGGGCAACAGACCTTGTGAGCGCCTGACTAGCATGATGTTGTGACAGTCAGAGGCGGCCGTGTGTGTATCACACTGGCTGTGACGACAGCTGAAGGCACTGTGTTAGGCTGTGTGCCATCACAGTTGTTAGCGCTGCAAGTGTACTCAACGATTGTGCCGTACAGGCCAGGGACAACTGCGGCTGGCACTGTGATTTGGACACGACCCTGTGCATCATTTGATCAACCCATGGCATGACAATGTGCAGTGAAATTGCCACAGCATGCAGAAAGCGCCTTGACGTCAGGCTTTACAAACCACACAAAGCCGCTGGCATCTCTTTGACACATAAATACCTGGCCGGCGCGGTTGAACAGAAGGATAGAAGTCACACTGCTGCTGAGTCATTGCTGCCTGGGACAAACAACGACGCCAGATCAGCCAGCAGCAAACACGCCCTTGAGAATGCCCGGCACACACACACAGGCATTGCTTGTGTGTTCCCAGTGTCTCCACAGGAAATCACGCTACCTCCCGGTTCCAGGCACTGTCTCACACAGGCATTGCGCTGACCGGCAATGTCAATGTGACAACACGTACATATGTGGCCGCAACAGAAGGACAGTCACACTGCTGCTGAGCCTTTGCTGCCTGGGACAAACAACACGCCAGATCACTGGCCATGTCACAGTGAGCCAAGGTTGGGGGGCCCCGAAGCTCGTCTAGCCGCATTTGCACATGCATATGCATCACTAACCACTTCTTTTCGTTGAAGAAGACACGACAGCTTCAGCCTCTGCGATCTTATTACAACACGCTGTGCCACATGCAACACATCTCGTGGCGGCACAGCAGCAAACAGGCAAGCGACACCATATCCCATACCCCTGACTGCCAACTAACACCACTGATCTGCACTTGCCCCCTTTCACAAGAGCGAGCACGGCAATGCTCACCAGCAGCGACACCACATACTTCACCAGAGCCTGCACCTGTACTGCATCTGTACTGCACTACACCTGAGCCTATCATACTGTACTGTACCATACCGTACTGTACTGCACCTAGATATCTCCCCTGCATTGTGGGCAGTGCAGGGGCTGGTTGCGCGCAGCCCGGTTGGTTGCCAGCTGTCGCAGGCACAGCACACTACGTGTGCCGGCAGCGTAGCTGCATCACCAACCGCACACCACCACCCTCCAACTCCTCTGTAAAGTCCTCTGTGCAAATGCAGCATGAATCATCACCTTCGGGTAGTGAGGAAGCTGCCACAGCATTCCAGAAGCCGCTGCTAGTCCGGCTGGCAGGGTGCTTGCCCGTGGTACATACCCGCCGTCGTGCGTGCTGCCGCTTCGACATCTGCTGCTGCTGCTGCTGCTGCTGATTATGATGATGATGATGATGGTGCGTCTCCATCATCTGCTGCTGTTTCAAGCCTGCTGCGCAGCAGTTTCACCCCTGCTGGCTTCCCCATCTGCATGTTCATCAACAATATGGTGCTGCCTGCTGCTGCTGCTGCTGCCCCCTGCCCCTTGCTCGATGAGCAGACCGGCCGTGCTGCCCCGCCGCCGCCTGCCGCTGCTGCTGCTGCTGACTCGACTGCGGTGCCCACTCCTCAACCCACTGCTGTGTTCCCGCTACTTCGTCTGGGCTGCCGCGGCTGCGGCCGCTGCCGCTGCCACTGGTGCTGCTGCTGGTGGTGTTGGCGCTGCTGCTGCCCGCCTCGCCTGCTGCATTGCCTCAGCAGCAGCTTCAGCGGGTGACGGGGTGTCGTTGTCACCGGCCGCCGCTGCGCTGCTGCTGCGCGGCGAGCCTGAACTGCGTGACGAGCCAAAGAAAGCTCCATAACCTAGGCAGCAGCACAATTATTTTTACAAAGTTGTCAGTACTGAAGGGATTACCAGTCTTCCAGTGGGTGCAGGTGGTGGTGAAAGACTATATGCTCACTCCCATCAAATGAAGGCCCAATCACCTGGGAAGCAGCACATTTGGGGGCATTGTGCAAACAAAGGCAGGCTCTCACCGCCTGCATTCACTCCCATGTGCTTCACTCCCCTCCCCCCCCCCCCCCACCACCAACACACCACACAAGGACAGTGGATAGTAGGACAGTCTGAGTGAGCCTGCATGTATCCAAGTACTCCCTCTGTCGACACACCCCACGCCATCCCACCACCCACCACCACCGTCGCCCCCCCCCCTCCAGAGACGCCCACAGCGGTAGCCAGTCGATCTGTACCTCCTCCACCCCCCCTCTTCACTCCCTTTCCCACCCTCTCCCTTGTAACGCCCCCCCCCTTCCACCCCCCCCCCCCCCCCCCACCCCCCACCCCCCTTCCACCCCCCCCCCCCCCCCCCCGCAACCCCCCCCCCCCCTTCCACCCCCCCCCCCCCCCGCACCCCCCCCCCCCACCTCATCATAGCACTCCTGTGTGATGTGGAAGGTGCTGGTCCCCATGTTGCGCATGTAGTGCGCCCGCGGCTTCGGAGCAACAACCAGCAGAGCCCAGCTGTACCCCGTCGGCAGGTGCCTGTGTAGTGCCGATGCAGCAGGTGTGTCAGGTTTCAGCCCGCATGTGTGTACAACACACTGTGAAGGGCAAGGTTCAGGACAAGGAGCTGACAGAGTCATGCACTTGGAAAGGATGTGCCGCCCAAAGTGGTGTGTGTCGTCTACAACAATACAGTAACAATCCTCACACTAGGGTTAAGTGTACTAGGGTTTAGTAACAATCTGCGCACTCGCACACCTGAACTGCAATGCCGACAGCGGTAGCCAGTCGATCTCCACCTCCTGACAGAAGTCAAACAGGCCTAGCTGTAGCTCAAAAAGTCGTGCTCGGGCCAGAGTGCGAAGGAACCACCAGCACCACAGGGATGGTGATCTGGAATGCGGCGTTGTGTGGGCCGGCTAGGAGTTGAACTGTGAGGGGCTCTGTGAGGGCTCTAAGGGGAGTGGAGCGGCCGCCAAACAAGAATGAGGCGACACCGCGGCCGCGGAGGGGGTGGTGCTGTAAGCCGAGGCGGTTGGCAACTGTCTGCGAGATTAGGAGCGGCGACGCAGCGGGGACATAGGTGTTTGGGGTGTTTTGGTTTAGGGTTTAGGCGTGTATCCTAAACCTTACAAGACAAGGAGGGCTGAGAGCCGATGCATGTTGTGGGAGAGTCATGTAGGTTGCAATGGATAGCAAGTCTGTAAAGCCTGTGGGTGAAGCGGCAGCGGCACTTGTGCTTGCACTCTCAGCCCACATGCAGCACGCTGCATACCGGGTGGCTCATGTATACTTGAAGTACCCACAAGTGCTGAGGTGCTTCTGCCTATGTTTCAAGGATTTCAGTCGCACCTCTGTTGTAGCGCTTGGGGCATGGCCTGCAGCAAAACAAACGCAAACACAAGACAGAGCGAACAGTCAAAAGGCAAACAATGTGCCGGCACTTTGTAGACCTGCTTAGGTCTACAGCTACAGCTGGAATGTTGCTACAGCTGGAATGTTGATTGTTGATTGATTGGAAGCGCTGCAGTGGCACCAAATTTGATTTTCGTTTGCCTTGTCAGTGACGCAGTGCATCGTGCTGTAGCATGTGGGGGCAGCCTGGGTCATGGGTTGTGGAAATCAACAAACAACTAAACCCTACACCATGGCTGCTGAGGCATCGGGTTGTGGAAATCAACAAACAACTAAACCCTACACCATGGCTGCTGAGGCGTGAACTCCAGACTGCACATTCCTGCCCTTTTGCTGCAGTGGTGTGGGGACACTGCAAATGACACATCGCCCGCTTGCGACATGGTAAGCAGCATTGGGGCTGCCGGGCTCACTGTGAACTTCAACACCTACTGTAAGATTCAGCATACTTTAGGCACCCTCAACTAGGGTGCGGTATATAAGGTAAGGGGCAGCTGCAGGAATGAGTCACCCACCGCTTGTGTTGACACGTGTACGCACGATGCCGCCACCCAGGGGGCCCAGTAGGAAAGCTGCATACTCGGGCACAGGCCAGTATTGGCCGGCAGGCACAGTCTCGTAATCGTGCAGAACTTGGTCCCGGTCTGTGCAGAACCTACAAAATAACAGTTACAATAACAGATACAGTTATGTTGACTCATCAAGGAGCCAATCAAGTCATGCGTGGGCTAAGGCGCATAAGGGAACCAGAAGGGGCTGACCACTGGGCCAGCTACATGTCCCACCCGCCAGGGCAGGCATGTAGCTAGCTGCAGCTTGCCGAGGCGCCTGCACCAGTAAGTTGGGCATGAGTCACAGGCTCTATACAGCAAGTTGGCTACTCACAGCTGCATACGGCTACAAGCTACGGCCACGAGGATTGGCTGCTAAAGGGACTTGCTGCAAGCTACAGGATGTGGGGCTGCTGCATGGGGGCCCTTGGAACCAGAGGCTCACAGGGGGGCCGGAGGCTGGAACGGGATGCAGAGGCCCATAGGGGCATCATAAACACGTTCATCAAATGTGGGGGATTGCCGCCAACGGTGGAAGTATCCGGGGAGTGGACTGCTGCACGTCTCACACTTGGCATGACACTGAAAGACATAGCGCCCAAGGAAAGATCCCCCACCGATACTTCAATGGGAGCCGTGCGACCTATGGGCTGTGCCATTATGTTGCAGCTTCTGACAGCAGCACTAGTGTGGGCAGCAGTACTGCTGCTAAGACTGTTTTTGTGTTGAGTGTTTGCGGGCCTCGATACTTGCGAATATTACTTGCAACGTAATTTTTGATTTGACTGCCAGAGACGCCTGGCGTCGCCAGAAGCAGCTATGCGGAACGTGGTCCCCTACCTGTCGGGGGTTCAGGTCTTCGACAGTTTCGGAAATGGGCAATGATAAGGCATTGTAAGTTATTATAGGGTATTTACTATTATCAGCAAGCTTCATATGTTACAGATGTTGTAAAAACTCTGTCAGCATTGCTCAAGACCTGCAGGGGGGGTGACACCCTGGCGCCAGATAGAAGGTGGTGCGGCACTACATGTACACTACACAAATAAACACACGTCATAAATTACTTTCAAAGATGGATGCATCCATATGGGGAAGCTCGTCGCCGGAAGCCAGCAGCATGAGAGAGAGCTGGCTTGCAGCCCCCCCCCCCCCACTGGCAGTGGACAATGCTCGAGGGATTTTGCTGCGCCCCTGTTACCTGCTTTTGGTAATGTCCTGTGTTTTCCGTGAAGACAAATCTGTCCATAGTTAGCATGCATGTTCTGTGGTGTGTTTCCAAGCTGGGGGTGCTGTGGGGTTATGAAGCCTTGCTGTGGCATCTCAGATGCAAGTTGCGCAAGCAAGACTGTCAGATTAGAGCTATTGCCCACACAGCGACGGACACACCGCGCTGTGCATACTAACCACCATAGTATCAGTCCCTTTGCAGGATTTGTAGCTTACATGGCTTCCGTACCACTGTCAAAATGACATATGCTTTCATGAGGGCGTAACACACCGACCAGTCGTGGCTGGTGTAATGACTTTGTCGTCGTGGCAAGGACAGCTGGCACTTTGGCATCGTGGCAAGGACAGCATAAGCACCCAGCTGTTGAAAGCAGCTGTGGAAAGCAGCTGCAGGATGAGCATACATGAGGCATGCTGGGCTGGCAGCAGCAGCAGGACACTCCATTTGGGAGGCTTGCAAGCCAAAAGACACACGTGTACAATGCTGAAGATACGGTGTGTCACGTGAAGTGCACCCCAGGGTCAGGTTGCTGCCCTGCCTTGGCAATGTTGTTGGTGGTACTCTTGGAATAAGCCGAGAGTGGGGGACACTTGCTCTCTCCAGTGCTCAATCACGACCCCACACAGTGGCACTGAAGGCATCGCAAAGATAATGGGCCAGCTAGCTGCAGGGAGGATCACCCTGGTGCCTCACCAAGGGAGTCACCCAGGCTGGGGTCACAGTGACACCTACAGCCTGTTGGGAGCCGCTCCGGTGACCTTGAGCAGCTGCCGTTTGCTGCGGCAGTATCTCATGAGGTCAGACAAAGCTTCAAAGTAGACACGGCTCTGTTTCTGGCCTGTACTAAGTCACTGAATATGACCCCAATGAGTTGAAGGCCCCTTTGCACACCGCCAAGCCAGCAAGCGGCATATCCTGCACGCCGCCTCGGGGAGATGTCCCCCAGGCGGCCAAATGGATGCCTTTACAGCCAAAGTGCATCCCGCTGGATTCCCTTGCATCAGCAGGGTGCTGCAGCATGCGACGCTTGGACCTAGACATGCTGCAGCAAATCTGCGCAGTACCAGTGCGTATGGTGTTGGTTGGCCCGCCCCATCAACACTCGACCACGGAATTGTGACAGCTGCAGCAACATCTATGAGTGCAGCTTGGCGACATCTCACTGAGCCTTGCACTCATTCCACAATTTGTGTGCTGAACGCCCATATCTAGCTTCAGCGACCCAAGGGTTGACCTGACTGGACGTTGTCAAAGCAGCTGCTGGCTCTACTGTAGCAGTGCTCACAATATAGAAGTACGTTAAACAAGACATCTCCACGCTTTCCCAACGGCTCTTCGAGCTGAACCCCTTTGCGTGAGGCCTCTTCGAATTGCTGAGTCAGTTTTGAAGCTGACGTGGCGAGTAGTCGTGGGCGCACTAATGCAAAATTCGTTCCAGGCTACATTTATTGCAGCAACTGACATTATGTAGAGCTTTCGTGCAAACGGCTGCTGCTTTCCCGCAAAGATGGCGCGCGACATGCAGTGTTCGAACATGCAGACGCTGGTCATCCTCCTATCCTTGCAGCTAGGATGGGGTTTGTGGCTCATGCCTCAGGCTTTTGCTACCTTTGGTTGGTGGGCAATCTTGGTGATCACAGGCTCAGCAGCAGCGACCTGGATGTCCGGCTCCCTCTACGGTCGACTGTGCAGAGCTGTTCCTGACGCAACATCACTGGCAGACATCGGCAGCGCCTTTCACCAACGCACAGGGCGCCATATGGCAGCAGGCTTTGTCGTTATCACGCAGATCATGATGTGCCTGGTGCTGCAGCTTGCTGCTGCCACATCGCTGCAGCACACCCTCAAGGGTATCACACCTCAATCTATTAGTAATCCTGATGGGATGCTACCCCTGTGGCTTGCCCAGGTTATTGTCAGCTGTGCAGTCGCCACTGCCTCTCAGCTGCGGCAGCTAGCGCAGCTCAGCTCCCTGTGTTATGTTGGCAACATCGCACAGCTCATAGCTGCGTGTCTGCTAGCTGCCGGGATGTTGTCAGGCGCCAGCCAGGCCAGTACTTGTCCCACTCAGCGCCCTGCATGGCTGCATGACGTTGTCACACTACTGGGCGTCGTCTTCGCCTATGGTGGCCAGTACGCGTACGTCGACGTTGCGCACCAGATGCGCCGCAAGACGTCTTTCGCATCCATGCAGCACCTGTCAGCCAGCATCATGACAGTACTGTACCTGCTGTTCGGTGCCATGGTGTTTGCTGCACGTGGGCCAGCAGCAGCAGAGCTTCAGGTGTTTGCAAGTAACGGCCCAGCTGCGCTGTCACGCACTGCTGTGGGTTGTGTGCTGGTGCAGACTCTAGTACAGCTGGTGATCTCAGTGTACATTTGCACCACCACTCTGGTCACTTGGTACCTCCGCTGCCGCAAGGCAACGCAATGCACTGCTGTGTCTGCTCCGCTTCAGCGCCAAGGCATACGTGTACGCACACCGAGCAGACACAGTTTGAGGCTCAAACTGAATGATTTCATCACGTCCTGTATGGGTGGAAGTTCCAGGTGTCAGACATGCAGTCATGATGTTGACCCCACCCCGGAGGTCCGACGCAGCACATGCGACACCCAGTGCAACACAGAGGCCCAACGTGACCTGGCCGCCAGCACTGTGCCGCCGTGTGCTGACCGTCAGGATTGTGATAGTGCCACTGGCGCGAATGCCATTCGGCCCCAGTATCAGCCGCCGTTGGTTCCCCTGGCTCCATCGCAGCAGCAGCAGCAGCAGCAGCAGCAAGTAGCCAGCAGCGCTAGCACCATTGGGTTGCAGTCACACTCAGACTTGGGTGGGCATGTCTCAAGTGCCGGCCGTGTTGTGTGGTGTGTCGGCAGCTGTGCAAGCATTGCGGTCAGTGCTGTGGTCAGCAGCTTTGTGCCCTCGATAAAGCACCTGGCAGGGATTCTGGCAGCTGGGTCGGACCTCATGTTGGCTTATGGGGTGCCGTGTCTCTTTGCACCTGTGCTGTTGAGGGATGTGGTGCCTGTGCGGCACAGAGCGTGGGTGGTGTGCGCACTGGGAGGCGTATTTGTTGTGTCGCTGCTGGCAAGCATTGCAGGTGTCACAGTATCCGTGCTGTCGTTTGCATCAGGGAGCAGGGACTGAGCTGCGCAAGCATCGCCGTCCGACTGACCATGATGGTGCGGTCAGTGGCTTTATGCTGCCAGTTCAGCACCCTGCAGGTGCATTCAATGCCGCGGCAGCAGCTTCATGGTGGCAAAACTCTTGTTGGCCTGTGGGGGCCCATCCGAATGCAGAATTTGGTTTGCTGCTGTGCTGTTGAGGAATGTGATGCGTGAGACAGTGCCCGGAACCGGGGAGGTAGCGTGATTTCCTGTGGAGACACTGGGAACACACAAGATGGTAACACAATGTAGCTAGCACTGGGGTCCCCCACCGCCACCCCAGGCAACAAAATGTGATGCGTGTTCACCACAGGGCTTGGGTTGTGTGCGCACTGGGACTCCTCCCTCAAACGCGCGTTTGATGTGTTGGTGCTGGCAAGCATTGAAGGTGTGATTGTATTTGTGCTGTCATTTGCATAAGGGAGCAGGGACTGAGCTGCGCAAGCATCGTAGTCTATGGTGCGATCAGTAGCTTTGTGCTGCCGATTCAGCACCCTGCAGCAACCTTGGCAGCAAACCTCAAGTCGGCCTGGCAAGGGGCATTCTGTTTGCAGCTGTGCTGTTGGGGGGGGTGCCTGTGCGACACAGAGCGTGGGTGGTGTGCATGCTGTCAGGCGTGTTTGTTGTGTCGCTGCTGGTAAGCATTGTGGGAGTAGTGGTGTCTGTACTGTCGTTTGTGCAAGGCAGCAAGGTTGATCAGCAGCGTGGGTTTCAAGTCAGGAGTGGTCACTAGAGGGTGGTGGTGTGCGGTTGGTGACGCAGCTACGCTGCCGGCACACGTACTGTGTGCTGTGCCTGCGGCAGCTGGCAACCAACCGAGCTGCACGCCACCAAACGCTGCACTGCCCACAATGCAGGGCAGATATCTAGGCACAGTACAGCACCGGCTTAGGTGCAGTGCAGTACAGTACAGCCTCAGGTGTAGTGCAGTACAGTACCGGCTTAGGTGCTGTGCAGTACCGTACTGCACGGTGCTGTAGGTACAGCCTCAGGTGTAGTGCAGTACAGAACAGGCTGGCTGGACGGCAGCGTCTGCACTGTACTAGCATGGCGGCGAGATTGCGGGTTGACGTTGGGTAATTTCGTGATCGTGATCGTGGAAAAACAATTCGTGATCGACTGCCAGTCCCCAACTGTTGATGCAGGGCTGTTGATCGTTTTATCCTTATGTTTGTCGCCCGTTGATTTTGACAGGTGGCGGATTTGATAAGTTTTGGGTGTGGTATACAGGTATTCGCTCACGTCACAGCTGCAGATCTGCACACATGGTATTGCCCTACGTCCCTGTTCCTGACAGCCGTGTTGATACGGTTCAAAACACACAGCTCAGCGTGTACGTGTACTACAGTAGTAGTCCCGTGTCGATACAACGTTTCACACGTATCGGCTAGTAGCTTGTCACAGCAATGAGAGGAAAGGGCTGCACTACAAAGGCTGTGGGCACGACACACTTGACACTCTTCTGGGAGAGTTGTGAGGGTGATGTGTCAAATGATGCCCTACAGACTGGCCCCAACATGGGTCCCAAGCTTGACGCTTAGAACGTTGTAAATCATTTACAACGTAAATCACGGTAGTACCATGATTTACAACATCTTAAGCACCGTGCACCCTGGCAACATTCCTGACCTGCCAGGCCCACATTGAGTAGAAGAGACGGCTCACTACACAACTTGGCCAACATTCAACCCACAGTCACGTGAATACGGTATTCAGCAGCACATACACAGCCGCTGTGCACGGTGCACATGGCAAGTGCAACACTTCACCCAGCTATCAGAACAACACAACTCAACTCAACAGCATGCTACATACCCCCACCAAGCCGTCTCAGCAGCTTCAAAAACATATATACGCCCCACTCAACTCAACTCAACCCATCACTTTAGCCTACATTTATTACAGGGTTTAGGGTTTAGGAAACTTTGGGGTTTCCACCATAGCTCACAGTCCGACTGTGTCTGCCTTGGCAAGGGGTCTGGTGACCTTTCGAGGCTAACAAGGCCCTCGCACTTGCCCACTTGGTCGTCGGCCTGCAGCGCACACCGATGAGAAACAGGCATGAGCACGGGCATGCAAGTGTGCTGTTGTACAGCAGCAGCATGTGTGCAGCAATCAGCAGCATGTGTGAAGCAATCAGCGACATCAAGGCAGCAAGAGGATATCCTTGCAGCCGCGTTGCACTGCACAATCACTTCTTGCTGCTGCTGCTACTAGTCACTAGTAGTGTAATACTCAAATGGGCCACGCCCTGCCTGACCGTTCTGATAAAAGCGAAAGCAGGACCCAACTTGCATTGCCAATGCAGCATCAGTACTCCTGAATTGATCACTCCTGCAGTGCTGAACCAGGAACATGTGGCTGGTGATGTGCTGTTGTGGATCCCACCCACAGTGTGCATCACACTCCCTACCTGCGCTACTAGCAGTTTGTGCAGCCATCGATGTTAGTGTCTGCCGACACGCCCTTAGCACCCCCAGGCTTGTCGAAAGCGATGGCACCAGCACCCGCTAACGCCCACTTTTTCTCAGCACGTGTCTTGACACCACCCTTCACCACATCACCACAAGCGGCTGGTGGCATGCAGCTGTGGATCAACACACTCCCTACTTGTCTTCTCCCCCGACCCCCCCCCCCCCACCCACACACCCAGCCCTTACCTGCTCTATCAGCAGTTTGTGCAGGCATCGGTGTCAGTGTCTGCCGACACGCCCTTAGCACCCCCAGGCTTGTCGAAAGCGATGGCACCAGCACCGGCAAACGCCCACTTCTTCTCAGCACGTGTCCTGACACCTCCCTTCACCACATCACCACTGGCCGAAGCTTCACCCTCAGCTTTGGAGTTGCCGGACTGCAAGCAAAAAGCAAGTATGCAGGGCGGCCTGAGGATTTGGCTCGACAGGCTGGCGGTTTGGTGCAGTATCAGATATTGCATGAACAATACTGCATGAACAGTGCACTGTATTGTGCTGGCGTGAAAGGGAGGCCAGTGAGCAGCCCGCCGGCTGCCATGACCCGAGCCTAGCTTAGCGCCTCAATGACACAGGCACTGCCCTTGAGTCAAGGCTCTTGACTGGCAGTCACAGCAGCAGACAGTAGCATCCCGCACCACATTCCGCACTAACCATGAACTCACTTTTCAGGCCGTCACATTGACACACATGCATGGTGCAAAAAATCCATGCAACAGTGCCGTCACGGTATCATGCGGTGAGTGGTATCATGCGGTGAGTGCTAAGCACGCGCACATGGTTGCCCTGCGCTCACCTCGCCAGAGCCTTTTCTGTTGTATGCAAGAGACGCGCTGTAGCTATAGGCCACTCCACGAGCCTTCCCATCCACGCTGAACTTGAGACCCTTGCCATCATCTCCTCCTGCAAATAGCACGACACATAGTCTTTTTTTGTAACGATAAGGGGGTCGGACCCCCACCGGCTGGCCACACACACAACAACCAAAGCTGCCGGGAACCCCAGGTCTAGCCTCACGCACGTAGTCGCACACATCGTCCTCGCCAGCGTCTGTTGTGCTGCCACAGTGTTGACGAATGCTGACCATCTGCCCAATGCAACAGTGTGATTCTATGTTTTGATAATACAGAAATGCAACATAGCAGAATAGACTCTGGATGCTGGAGGAAGGCAGACACCCAACCGTTGGGCATGACACCCAACACTACGACCAGGATGGTTTGTCAGCCTGACTCACGTCCGAGCTTGATCTTCGCTGGCAGCATCCGACGTGGAGCCATGGCTTCCTCTTGGTCCTGAGGGCTTGCTCCTGAAGCGCAAGATACCACAGACAGCTGCTGTGGTGCACTACCTTGCATACCCACATCCGGTTTGCCCAGCAACCTGACACGACCTGAACGCTGATAAGTTGACAAGGGAGCGATGTGTCTGTGATGCGAGGCCCAGCATGCGCTGAACAATATCCACTCACCTGCAATCAGCGCCAGCATGGCGAAGAGTCCCAAGACAAGGAGCGCGTGGCGAGCCATAACGACGAATTATGAAGTACTGCAGCGTACTACTCAGGTCGCGCAAGGTGACTTAGGCTGCCACATGCTTTCACCGGTTGTTGGTCACCCCTTTTCAACAGCTAGCAGTCCGTCAGTCTGGCAGCAAACCCCGAACCCCGAGGTTGTTGGTCTCGTACCAATGGTTGGGCGCGGTGCAAATTGGCGCGCAACCGAACCTTGGACAATTCATTGTTGATGGCAGTACTCTTGTTTGGTTACACAATCGCTATCATCAGGGCTGCGACAACGCCACGACCAACATTGGCATCTCTCGGTTGCACCCGACGTTGCACCCGACCGACGTTGCACCCGACCGACCCCAGGGGTGGCGCATCTCTTTGCACATAGCGCAACCAGACCCCGTCGATCACCTTACAATGTCCGTCACGCTGATGCCGCTCCGCTCCACAGCTTGGATGGTCCCCGCTGTTGTGGCAGTGCTGACGCTCGCGAAGCATTTGCGTTAGCGTTGGTTACCGATACCATACGACTGTTACAGCCATACAAATTGGACGCTTGCAGTGAGGAATGCGTCAACAATGGGTCGTCTGCAACACTCGACTGCATTCTGATGTCAGTCAGGCACTCAGCAACCCTCAGCCACACTGCATTGCCCTGCCGCAGGGCGGCCCTGCCCCCTCGCCCACCAACACAGCTGTCAACTGGTCCAGCACTCAATCACAACCACACACAACCACAAAGCGACCGCACCAGGCTGGTAAACAACCGCAAGAAAAGACCGCAAGGCACTTCACTACTCGGCTGTTCCACTGCGCTCCTGCATGTAAGCCGCCAGCACCTTGCTCTTATGGTTGATCCCCAGCCAAGCACTCAGCAACCCTCGCCAAACTGCATTGCCCTGCCTTGCCCCCTTTTGCTTTGTCACGAACACAGCAGTCAGCTGGTCCAGCACACAACCACACAACCACACATCACACTCACACTCAACCACAAAGCGACCGCACCAGGCTATCAACAAGCAACACAAGAGTCGCCAAACGATTACTGCTCGGCTGTTCCGCTGCGCTCCTGCATGTAGGCCGCCAGCACCTTGCTCTTATGGTTGATGCCAGCCAAGCACTCAGCAACGCGCTGCACACTGCCATGTGCTGCCTTGCCCCCCTTCGCCCTCTCCACCAACACAGCAGACAGTTGGTCCAACACTCTGTTGTCGAAGAACCAGCGTCCCATAGCTGCAAAGCTGTGCAGCAGGGCAACCAGCTCTGATTCGCTCAGCTCTGACTTGCGCTCTAGGACGGTCTCTGCAGCAGCAGCAGCAGCAGCAGCAGCAGCAGCAGCAGCCGCAGCCGCAGCAGGAGTGACGTCAGCAGCGGCAGCAGTAGCGGCCCATGGCTGCGAAGCTGTGCAGTAGGGCAACCAGCTCTGATTTGCTCAGCTCTGACTTGGGCTCTAAGACATTCTCAGCAGCAGCAGCAGCAGCGGCAGCAGCGGCGGCAGCAGCAGCAGCAGCAGCAGCAGCGGCGGCAGCAGCAGCAGCAGCAGCAGCAGCAGCAGCAGCAGCAGCAGCAGCAGCAGCAGCAGCAGCAGCAGCAGCAGCAGCAGCAGCAGCAACGGCGACGTCAGCAGCGGCAGCAGTAGCGTGTACAAGCGTCCCATGGCTGCAAAGCTGTGCAGCAGGGCAACCAACTCGGATTCGCTCAGCTCTGACTTGCGCTCTAGGACGTTTTCTGCAGCAGCAGCAGCAGCAGCAGCAGCAGCAGCAGCAGCAGCAGCAGCAGCAGCAGCAGCAGCAGCAGCAGCAGCAGCAGCAGCAGCAGCAGCAGCAGCAGCAGCAGCAGCAGTGACGTCAGCAGCAGTAGCGTCCCATGGCTGCAAAGCTGTGCAGCAGGGCAACCAGTTCGGACTCGTTCAGCTCTGACTTGCGCTCGAGGACGGTCTCTGCAGCAGCAGCAGCAGCAGCAGCAGCAGCAGCAGCAGCAGCAGCAGCAGCAGCAGCAGCAGGAGTGAGATCAGCAGCGGCAGTAGCGGCCCATAGCTGCAAAGCTGTGCAGCAGCGCAACTAGCTCTGATTCGCTCAGCTCTGACTTGCGCTCAAGGACGGTCTCTGCAGCAGCAGCAGCAGCAGCGGCGACGGTGACGGCAGCAGCAGCAGCCCTGTCGGCAGGGGGCCTAAATAAGGGCCTGTCAGAGCTGCCCACAGGCATCCTGCCGTGCGACGGTGGCGTAGGACTCTACCGGACCCAGCTGCATTGGGTCCACGGGCCCTTGGAACGGTCAGGGAACAAGAGTCTGTGCATGGGAGTGCCCCCCCCCCCTCCATACACACATGATTACTATCCAATTAACACTGTTGTTCGTCGGTGCGTGACTGGACGCACCCCTACGTGTTTCTGACTGACATTATGATTGTATCGACTGTCATCAAGCTTAGTGACTTGCGCACAGACACACCATCCCCGCACCTGCTAGCACAGTGAGCAGGAAGGGGTCCCCCCCCCCCCCCCCCCAAACACACACACAGGGACACATACAAAAATCCGCGCACTTGCCAGTACAGTCAGCAACAAAAGGTTCCTCACACCCCCCTCCTCCCTCCCTTTGTCCCGCCCCTCCCCCCCTCCTCTCTCCCCCACCCTTTCCGCACCTGCCAGCACAGTGAGCAGGAAGGGGTCCCTCACACCCCCTCCCTCCCTCCCTCCCCTCCTCCCCCCCCCCCCCCCCCCCACACACACACATAGACAAATACAACTCCATGTGTCTACAACCACGCACCTGCTAGCACAGTGAGCAGGAAGGGGTCCCTGTACTCCAAGTGTTCCAGGGCTTCAGCAATGAGCGGCAGCTCCTGGCTGTCCAGATCATCCATCTCAGCTGAACACATGACAGCAAGGGGGGGGGGGGTGATGAGTCATCGACAGGAGGGTTTGGGGGGGGGGAGCAATGAGTGGCAGCTCCTGGCTGTCCAGATCATCCATCTCAGCTGAACACAAACAGCGGGGGGGGGGGGGGGGGCATGCGTTGGTAAGTCATCAATGGGAGGGTTGGGGGGGGGGGGTGATGCAGTGTGTTGATGAATCTACTGCAGATGCGATGAGCGGCAACTCCTTACTGTCCAGATCATCCATCTCAGCTGAACACACACACAGCAGGGGGGGGGGGGGGCATGAAGCAGCACTGTTGATGCATACAAACTGCAAATGCCACATGTTGCAACTGCGCTTTCAATATGTGAAAGGGCGGTTTGATGGCATGTCGCCAGCGCCATGCTTACTGCTGTAGGGGCTAGCCATTATGCAATCTCACGAGGAGCTCCTGGCTGTCCAGGTCACCCATCTCAGCTGAACACACAACAGGAAGAGGGGGGGGGCAGCATGCGTTGATGAAACAACGGCAGCAGTTTGGGGGAAGGGGGTGCATGCAGTAGCATGAGTTGCTGGATCAGCGGGAGGAGTCCTAGGGGGAAAGGCAGCAGCACACGCTGATGAGTTGATCTACAAATGCCACATGCTGCACCTGCGCATCATTAAAACAATCTGACGAGCAGCTGCTGCTGCGACTGTAGTCTGCAGACAGAGGAGGAACAATCAAGACAGGCAGCAGGCGCCATCCACCGTGCGCCCTCCCCTCCCCCCCCCCCCCCCACACACACACCTGACAGCACTTCCGAAGCCCCCAGCATAAACTCCACGACATGTGGCTGCCCTGCGATCTTGCTGCTGTTCACCCGATGACGCCCCTCCCCCCTCTTCCCCCTCTTCCTTCTTCCAAGTGTCTTACACACCCCTCCCCCACTCTGCCACCCCTTCCCCCCCTCCCCTCCCCACACCCCCCCCCCCTCCACCCCTCCACCCCCACCAGGGTTTCCACGCCCCCAAACACGCCCAAACCCCACCTGACAGCACTTCTGAAGCCCCCAGCATGAACTCCACAATCTGTGGCTGCCCCGCAATCCTGCTGCTGTTCACAGACCCTATCACACCATCATTCTGGGGCACTTTGCCCACGCCGCTGCTGCTCCTACTGCCGCCTGCTGTAACCCTACTGCTGCTGCCGCCGCCACCATCACTGCTGCTGCTGGGTGGTGTTGACGGGGATGACTGGGGTTCAGCAGCAAGGGTTGAGGCAGCCCACAATAGGCTGGGGAGCTCATCAGCAGCTATGCTGGAGGCCTGGGGGGCAAGGTGCTGTATGATGGCTCTGAAAGCCTTGCTGTGCTGATACTCCATCTTCCTGCAGGCAATAAGCAGCGACAGCGAGCAGTTGATGCTCTACTGCATGTTTGTTGAGAAGAGTGATAGTTGTGAGGCCTATGAAGCCAGTTGCTGTATGGTGGCTTTGAAGGGCTTGGCTGTGCTGATAACCCATTTTCCTGCAGGCAGACAGCAGGCAGTTTATGTTTCTTGGGAAGAGTGACATGTGTGAAGCCTGTAAGGTCAGTTGCTGTATGGTGGCTTTGAACGCCTTGCTGTGCTGATAACAAATTTTCCTGCAGGCAGACAGCAGGCAGTTTATGTTTGTTGGGAAGAGTAACATGTGTGAAGCCTGTAAGGTCAGTTGCTGTATGGTGGCTTTGAACGCCTTGCTGTGCTGATACCCCATCTTCCTGCAGGCAGAGCAGCAGCAGCAGCAAGCAGTTGATGCTCTACTGCATGTTTGTTGAGAAGAGTGACATGTGTGAGGCCTAAGGAGCCAGTTGCGGTATGATGGCTTTGAAAGCTTGGCTGTGCTGATACTCCATCTTCCTGCATGCAGACAGCAGCGGCCGCCGCGGCGGGAATGTGCTTGGCAGGGCATGCTATACACGACAGGTATGTGTCATGATGACACAGCATTACTCTGCTGTTGTGTGTGTGGTGCGGCCAGCCGGTGGGGGGTTCTCCCCCCCCCCCCCCCTGGTACCCCCTATCCCTCAAACCTAAAACCCACCCACTTGCAGGCCTCTGCAAAGGCTGCCAGCAGGACTCTGTGCTGATCGATCAGGTCCCACTGTCCCACTGTGGCATTGGGGGGGGGGGGGGCCCTGATGAAATCACAACACTGCAAAATCTGACTGCAGGTCGTCTGCAACGTGTGTGCCTGCTTTTTGGTCTGTTCCGTCCATCAAGTGTGGAGAGTCCCGCCCAGCGGCGAAGGTATCCATCTGTAACACCCCCCCCCCCCCAAAAAACATCGCAGCACCACCCACCTGCATGCCACTGCAAAGGCTGCCAGCTCTGTGCCGCTGTAGGCCAGTCGGTAGGGGGTTTTGCCCCCCGTGATATCCCCCCCCCCCCTCACACACACACACACACCCTCAGAACCCCACCCACCTGCATGCCTCTGAAAAGGCTGCCAGCTCTGTGCTGCTGTATGCCGCCACGTCCTGCGACAGCTGCTGGCTGAGCTGATCCATCTTATCACACAGCTGCTGTCGCGGCATCACATCTCGGTCCACCATGCATGCTACTGCTTGCGAAACCGGGCTGCCTGCTGCGCTGGTGTTGCACTTGACTGCATGACGCTTGTCTTGCTGTGCTGCATCAGGCTGGCTGCTGAAAGTTTGCGTGAGGTTTAGGTGCGGCTGGAAGCTGCTGCTCTGCCATAGCTGGCAAGGGCTAGCCAGGGTTGATGAGGGGGTTACCACTGCTGCTCCTGATGCTTGCGGCTGCCATGTTGCAGCTAGGGCTTGGCAAATCGATGCGGGTAGAAGACCTGATATATGCGATTGTAAGGAACAAGTCCTTGCGATCTGAATCAGCTGCCTGGTCCGCATCATCACGGAATCCAGATCAGACTGATCTCGGAACAACGGAAGGTGACAGGTTGTTGAGCAGGCAGACTAGCACCAGTGGATCTATCGACACGGCTGGTGTTGGGTCAACCGTAGCTTCAGAGCCCCACCGTAAAGCGCTGCCGGTCAAACCTTCAAGGCTTGGATGACCACAAAATAACTGACAGGCAGTCTGATGCAGTTTCTTGTCCCCTTGGGGTAGGGATCAGTTGAAAGTGACACACCCACTTTTTTTACCAGGCTCCCCGAGAGGCCCTACCCCCTGGGGCACTGCCTGGAAGGGGAAAGCCCTATGCCCCCCCCCCCCTCCCCAAGGCCCCAGACTGCCCTGTTTTCAAGGCAATTGCAGGCTTTGCAGCAGTCCGTCTTCACGGCACAATGCCCCCACCCATGGGGGCATGCTCCTGAGCCAGAATGCCCCAAGCCCTCCCCCCTGCTGAAAAAAGTCCCTGTGGCAGTTTCAAATAATCTCTACCCTTGCAGCCTCTGGAGACAACTGCACCATTTAGTGTACCCTGAGGACCATCGTCTGTCTGCACAATCAGCTGGCACGTCAGCTCCGGCCCACAGTATCTAGCAGCTACTTGCCATACCATCCAGCTGCGGTCAGTCCTCAAACCAGTCGAAGCGGGAAACCCTATGCCGTTTGCACGTCAAGGGGTTGTGTCCCATGGCGTTTGTACGTCAGCGGAGTGTGTTCAACCTCATCATTTTGAGACAGTCAGGTATAAGGGGTTTGCATCTGTGGAAAGCCTGACAGTGTGCCCACCAGCAGCAGCAGCAGCAGGTCTAGATGCACCAGCACCAGCACCAGCACCAGCACCAGCACCAGCAGCAGCAGCAGCAGCAGCAGCAGCAGCAGCAGCAGCAGCAACAGCAGCAGCATCCAGGCGTCTCAGCACCTCCAGCCTGAGCACCTGCAGCACACTGCTTGAAAGTGGTGCAGTTTGGCACTCCAGCAGTTGGTGCGCCCTGTTCATCCTGCTGTGCCAAGCCACCACATGTGTCGCCTGCTGCCGTGGATCTGGTAGTAGGGCAGTGATAACTAGAAGTTATAACAACTGCAACATCATGGGGGTAGCCTGTCAGCCAGCCTGGCAGCTGCCTGCACGTCGCACATGCTACGGCTGAGTCATTGATCAACATTGATCAACTGCAATCGTGCACTTGGTCTTGCGTATATGTGACTGCCGTAGGAAGCCAGTGAGTGGTGCATTGCGTCTGTTGCGTCTGCTATGACAGGCAGCCACGGTAATACTGCTGGCAGAGGACTGGAGCTTCAGAGGTCTCATGCGTTATAGAAGCTTGCAAGTCCCTTCCTCTGCTTCTACTTGACAGTCAAGGATGTGCTGGAGGTTTTAAACACCTTTTGTGGAGCCTTCTCAGCCAGCCCCGCAGCTGAGCAAGCACACTGCACTTGCAGGAGCATAAGGACCTCTGATTGGTATGACATGACTCACCCCCAACATCCCAGCTGCGCTGGAAGAGCACTTTGTGCCATCAACCCTGTAAGAATTGTTTCCGGCTGCAGCCAAGTGTTTTATATTGGGCGTCCCACCGTCTCAGCAGTAAGCGTCTACGGACTGGTATCATGACTAGCTCGCGCACAGAGCGTCGCTGTCGTAACCAGTACGGCATGCTCCTGGCATATACCCAGACAAGGTGCTTCAACCTTTGCTGCTGGCAGGTGGAACTTCAACCTCGAGAGTGTTAGTAGTGCATGAGCTCGGGGTATTCAGGGACCGGGTTACTACTACACTGCAAGAGGTCTTGGAGGGGTTTCAGTGCGTTCAGCTGGCATAGTTCTAAGTCATAAGACAGACAGGCATCGCGATTGTAGCCAAGGAAGGGCGACAAGCAATAGCCTTACCCCGCTCCACTAGTAGGGCTGACGTCTGTACGCCGTCTACCAAAGGATCGCACAAGACGAAAGTAGAGGATGTGTTTGGGCGTGAGGTGGGCTCGCTGAATGTCGACTGGCTACTGCAAAATATCTCGCACCGTCCAACGTCGCATGTCATCTGTGCGCAGTGTCCCGGAGAGCCCCAAAAGAACCTCTCAAATCATGCACAAGAGGTGCAGGGACGCTCCAAGGTGCCAGGTGGGTCTCGTGAAGAGATAGATGGCAGATTGCAACAGATATGTTGTTGGTATCTGGAAGGGGGCTTCTTCAGGCACCAGGATCACATCTTCATGTTGCCCAGAACACATTTAAGCGCTGAATATGGCTTTGAGGCGACGACCGTCTCCATCAGGTTGAAGCATCACCCCGCTTCAATTCAATCCCTCGCACCCTGCAGGTACTGGGCTGCTGTACCGACCTGACAGACGCAAAGCTGTACTACCAGCGCAAGCTGCTTTGTCCAGCGCACATGCAGGTGGGGTGGGGGCACCATTGTAACCTTACGATCTTGCTGACTTTGTCGTACAACAATGAGCCAGCTCTGCCAAAGTGGCCCCAACAATTGTTACCAATGCTCGTTTACGCATTCAGAGCTTCAAGCACAGTATTTGCAGTTCTCGCGCTACGATGGCAGCGACAACACCTGCCCCAACTTGGTGCCACCCTGACAAGCTTATGTGCTGATAAAGGGTGTGTGAGAGATGGTGGTGGTGGTAAAGGTGGAGGTGGTGGTGGTGTATTCCACAGGGGTGGTGCAACCACACATTTCTTCAGGTGTGCATGGCAGGTTTTGGTCCCCGCCCCTTCGGTGAACCCACATGCCGTACTGAATGCAGGCTGACGCCGTGCTTGCAACTGGATCTGAGGGGCCGTTGAGGTTCTGCTTCCAGTGTGGCAAGCTCCAGGACCTGGCGGATTTTGATGCAAATAAGCGGTGAGCTGCATGTTACAATACAAGGGCCCTCGCCATGGCTGGCCGCTTCTGCCGCAACCAGCTGCTTGCTTTCCAGCACCTGAATCACCCGTTGGAACGTGTGTGATAACGACCAGCACAGCTTCCGGACGCCATGCCAGTGAGACACACAGCAGGATGCCCTTGACCAGGACATGCCTGCACGAAGGTGTCCTGCACGCCACACACGCCACATGTGTAAAAGGCATGTGCTTCTCGCCTGTGTTGTCAGTGGTCCCAGTAACCATGTGCACTGCATGGTTTTCAACGCACGTGCTGGCTGTATATCTGTCCCACAGGTCATGCAGGCGGCGCCTGCAGCAAAGGCGCGACAACCCCAGGAACAAAAAAGGCGGGAACAGCCGCAGCAGCTGCAGCAGCGCAACTGGCGCACCCGCCGCCAGCACAGCAGCATACACAGACTGCCAGCTGACAGCACACAATTCTGAGACCCTCCAGGGGCTCCAAGCCTCTGTCAGCAACGCAGCAGCTCTAGATGAGCTTCTGCTGGCAGGTTCTGCGGAGCTGAGCGCGTCCTGCGACCCCTACCTGCAGCTGCTGCAGCCGGTCAGCCCCCAGTCTGCCTCAGCAGCGTCGGGCCTTACCAGCAGCAGCGAGCAAGGCGCTTGGGACACATCCTCACCACTGCCGCATGGCGCATGGACTGCTGAGGCTTCCTGTGGTGCCCTCCAGCAGACAGGCAGCGCCGCTCAGCACAGCCTGCGGGGCTTTGGTCAGCTGATGCCCGAGGCATCTGCTGCATCCTCTGAGGCCGCGTGCTGGCAGCCTTACGGCAGCAGCTACCCAGCAGCAGGGAATCCTGCAGCCCCGGCAGTAGCAGCCGCAGTAGCAGCGCCAGCACTGGTGGCAGACTTTGGCGCCCTGCAGCTGCCTCCCCTGGAGGACTTGCTCTCTGAGGGTGTGAGCGACGCAGACTGCCTGCAGTGGGTGCTTGAGAGCGAGCTGACAGCAGCGGCCTTGGACGCAGCCATTGCCAACCGCAACAGCGTGGTCCTTGACCATGAGAGCCAGCAGCTGTCCCAGCATCTGGCAGCCGTGCTGGTGCAGGACAGCGGCCTCTTCGGCCCCAGCACCTCAGCACAGCCCATGCAGGCGCAGGACAGCGGCCTGTTTGGCCCCAGCACATCAGCACAGCCCATGCAAGGCCTCCAGCACGGGCAGCAGTCCTGCACCATGCCCCTCGGTGCACACATGGCTCCTGCAGCCCCAGCCGGCGGCGCCCTGTATAGCCAGCACAGCGTGGTGGCCAGCACAGTGTCCTGCAGCAGCAGCATGGATTTTGGCGCCAAAATCGCATGCAGCAGCCCTGCTGCGTGCTGGGGCGCCACTGGTGTGCTGGGCTCCTGCATGCCATGTGCACCTGCAGGACAGCTGCTGCCCCCCATGCATGCGGCCTCTGCATGCTCCGGCAACTTCATGCCAGCACAGGTGCCCACTGTTGCCGACTGCTTTGCGCAGCCTGGTGTGCAGCAGCAGCTCGCACCGGCAGGCATGGCGGGCTTTGATGTGGCCATGGCGGGAACGTCAGTGCTGGCAGGCCAGGCCGCAAGGCTGACTCAGCTGCGCATGCAGATGGCCGACCTGCAAAGCCGCGTTGCCGCGCTGCGCCAGCAGCTGGGGCTGTGAAGTGCTGGCCTTCAGGACTTGCCCTGGTCTTTGCTGTGTGGCAAAGGTGATGTGTAAGTTGCGCAAGCGGCGGTTGGGCATTGCACGGGCGTAGTGCCCTGCCTGTCACAGCAGCTTGTCGGTAGTTGACACAGAAGGCACATGGTCTTCATGCTGGAGTAGTAAGTAATGTGCTTCTGCAGGCAGCATGCCTTCCATGTGTAGCTTCTGAGGTGGCTTGTTCACTTTGAAAAATGCCTGGAAACATCCAGAATGCAGCATGACCACCTCCTTGCTTGATGGCTGTGTCAGGCTTGTCAGCACGTCAGGAGGACGTTCGACGTGCTTTTTTGTATGATGCAGGTCATGTTGGCTTGCTCCTAACAAGGTTTGGTTTGTGAAGGTCCCGGCCTTGTGGCTGGCTTAGGTGATTTTTGAAAGGCGCTTGCAGCACAACATATGCGTGGCAAGGCGGCATCAGAACACATTGGTGCATACCTTTGCTTACATAGTGGTCAAATGGCAGCTGCTGGCTGGGACGGGGCTTGCTTGGTGTTGGTTAAGAGTGGCCTCCCCTGAATGCATGGCTTGCCATTTCTTTATCCTGCGGACTGTGTACAAGCGGACACGTCCCGTGTTTCCAGGCGTGTGTTTGGTGGTGGCATGTGCGGTATTTGCGTCGAGTAAATGCTCAACAGAGCAACAGTAGGGGCGTTGGTGTGTGAGATTGTCTGTGTGCGCATGTGTCATACTCCAACTGTGTGCATGTGTCATGCTCAACATGAGCGACAGTGGGGGCGTGTGTGTGAGATTGTCTGTGTGTGTGGGTGGGTAGACACAGGGAGGTGTGTCACATTTCCACCTGGACCATTTGTGCGTCTGCCAACATGCGTGTCTCATCCTACGCGGCTACCTTACTTTTCTGAGAACAGGCCTTGTACTGTGGGCGAGTGCTTTGACTTGTGCCCAGCTACCCCTTTCTTTCCGGCAACACATGCTGGTCCTCTTGATTTGCAGCTGACAGCACTCTCAAAAGGCAGGCAGCACGCTGCTGAGACTTGAGCACGGTTGGATTGCGCACTGTTTTTGCCGGGCATAGTGTCTTCACCCCAAGCCGTGTTGGCTGCCCACTTACTAGTGCGTTGTGAAAGGTGCGCTGAGAGCGTTTGGAGCTTTCGAAGCAGCACTTGTCCCAACACCACAGGTTGCTGTTACCAGTTGCGTTTGCGCGTGTCGATTTTATGTTGGTCTTGCACGGCTTTACTGTTTGTGTCTGTGGCTGTCTGTTGACAGCCCTAACAGCACTCTCAGCAGGGGTTTACCCCCTTGTTAGGATGCACCCTGCGGTCCATGAGCACTAGGCAGCTGCAAGGACTTGTCTGGCAGTCCCTGTGCCACAGGAGTGCATCTAGAGCTTGTCTTGATCTGTTTTAGCTTGCTGCACCAAAAACTGTGTGCAGTACTGCCCCCTTTTGGGCAGATGTTAGTGTACATAAGCTGTTCGATAGCTGAGGCTTGTGCAGGCACAGTAAGGTTTCAACGGTCAGTGGCTCCATCCACGCGACCTGACTCATGGGTTTGTCTGGCTGTGTCTAATTGGCAGCGCATGCGTTGTGACTTGCACAGGCCTCAGGCACCGACCATATCTTCGGTCATGGTTGTTTTGTTGTTGTGGTGGTGGTGGTGGTGGTGGTGGTGGTCGTTGTCGTTATTGTTATGAGACTGAAGTGTGGTTGGTTGGTTGCACAGGCACAGCTGTGCTTTGCTTTTCACTTTGCGGAGCGTGGCGCAGGTGCATCATGCTGCGCGCGCCGTGCTGTGTTGTCTTGTTGTTGTTGGAAGGCCATTTCCGGCCCCCTGTGTGGTTGCGAGCTGCGTGTTTCTTGCAAACCTTGCAGACCTTGGTCTGTGACGTGGACATGCAGCGGTTCTGGCCCCCGGTTGGCCGCAGCTTCAAGTTGGTGGAAGCTGACTGGATGGTTGCAGGAAGCTGACTGGACGGTTGCAGGAAGCTGACTGGACTGTTGCAGGAAGCTGACTGGACGGTTGCATCGTGACAGCACGGGTCTGCTGCTCAGCAGCATGTACATGTGCACCAGCAGGCATTGGGTTGTTGGCTCGACATAGTGAGCATGAGAAGGGCCTGCCCTTCTACCAGCTCTTCTGCCAAGGGCTGAGAGCAGTATCCAGACTGTGTCTGTTCATTTCATTCTGGTCGTGCCGCTGCCGGGATGGCTTTGCCCGCATGCGTGGTGCCGACCACCCCAAGTCTGCTGTTTGCTAAGTAGCACTCAAGGTTCGCTTGAGGTAGCAGCTGTGGTATCTATGCTGTGGCTGCTAATCTCCCTGGCTTTTGGTTGGTTGCTGTTTGGGAGGCTATGCTGCTGCAGACACACTTCAGACAGCAGGCCACCTGATCATGATGATTGGACTTCCGTGTTCCATGGTATGCTCCACTAGGGTTTGGTTGGTTTCAAAAGGGGCTTGCTGCTTGGGCTGGCTAACTTGCATGCGTACGGGCAGGGGGGTAGCGGCAACCACGCTTTAGGATCTCAGCGCAAAGAACATCTGTGCGGTTGTTGTGCTTTTTGGGTGTGCTGGTCTTGCCTGCCGCTCGTTGCAGGCCTTCTAGGGCCGTTGCTGGGTGTGTTGGGTGTTGTAGGTTGAAATAGATGCCCCCAGAACGGGCTCTCAATGCTCACTTTGCCCCACTGCCTTGCTTGTGCAGCATAGCGCTCACACACAGTGACTGTGCTGTCAGCGCGTGAACAGCGGCTCTTTGCCGCTTTGTCCCCTGTCTCCCATCAATTGTGTGGGGTGAATCCTACATTTCCTGAATCAACAGAAGGCACCCTTGACAGCTCGTTGAGTCTTGCTACAAGGCGTGTTGCATTTGCTGAAGTGAAGCGATGGGTGCGGCTGTCCTGGTTTCTGGCGCCTCTCAGGGCGGCGTTGTATTTACATGGTTCAGGCTCAGCCTGAACCATGTAACAGTAACAGTAACAGTATTTGTCTTTGCTGCATCCTGTTGGCAGTATGTAGGTTTGTGCTGAGATACCGCAACGTACGTTGAGCAGTGTGTTTTGCACACGCTCGCACTGGTGCCTTGTTGCCTGTAGGTGTGGCTTGCGAGAGCCAGTTCGGTCAAGACAAGGCTGATACTGCCGACGTGTTGTTTTCAGGGTCGGCAAGTGTGTTTCAAGGTCTGCAAGAAGTTGTTGGTGTGGCTGCTGGGGTATCAGAACCCTGTTTGTTGGGCCCTAGCAGTGCGTATTCGCTCTGCTCTTGCGACTGCTCTTGACCGCGGTCGCTGCTGCGCCTAGCATGTAGATACTGCTCAAGGATGGTGTGTGGTGGACGAAGGGATTCTTTTCAGGGTGTCCGGGAATCTGTGCAAGCCAGGTTGAGTGCGGTGGCCGAAGGGCTTACTGATGGGGCTTGTGCCTGGCCCAATTGAGGCAGTTGATCCTTTCTGTTGTGTTCACTCTATTGGGGAGGTGATAGTGAGGCCGCAGCTACAGAGTCAGCACACAGCTGTGTGTTGTCTCAAAATGGCGCGAAGCGTTGCGGTCAAATGCATGCGCGCACCAGCTATGTGTGGACGTGCGTGGGGTGATTCTGTTGGTATATAGGTCTTCAGCCCGCCAGAACGGGGCTTGATTTGTGGTTGGTATAGCCTCAAAAGCTTGCCAACGTTGAGTAGTGGGATGCTGCAATTGATTTCTTTTCTGCCATTCGCACCATGTCTGCTTGGCAGTAGTCTACAAGAAAGTTGGGTGCGCTCTAAGACAGTCCTACAGGCCGGTGGTGCATGCAGGCTTTTACTGAACGATGGTATGCACGTCGTGCACATCCATGTGCATTTGATAGAACCACGCAAGCCACAGATGGGGTACGACCCAGTTGCGGGCTTGCTTGTTGCCCAGGTGGCGGGCGCGTATGAGTTCACTGTCGTTCTGCCAGCACACGCATGGAGTTTTGCACACGTTTCTGTGTTACATGCATGTAAAAGTAGACAGCACAGCCATATGGCTGTGCTGTCTGCATGAAAAGCCACTGAATAGTGCTTGGTTGCCGTCCAACGCTGTCCAACAGGAAAGGGCTTGGCAGCAGGGTATGGAGGGTATGAGGGTTATGCACAGCTGCCGCTGTCTGACATGACATACATTCAAAGGATGGGTATGGTCTGGCTGCAGGATGGTGGCGTTTGCTTTGAGTTGTGGTCGTTGTGCCCCTTGCACAAGGCTTGCACATGCCAGCCCCGCCCTTTGGCTGGTCTTTGTCTATACATGGGGCCAGTGCTGAGCATGTGCACCAAGAGCAGTGGGTTATGTGCTTGAAGTGGAGCGCATGTGTGTGGCACATGGACGGGAGCAAGAGTTGCAATGGTACCTCAGCCAGCAATGGGGGTCTGTGGGGGTTCCATGGGGATCTGGTTTGGCAAGGTGGTGGTTATACACAGCTGCCGCTGTCTGACATGACATACACTAAAAAGAGGGATACGGTCTGGCTGCAGGTTGGTGTCCTTTGCTTTGAGTTATGACCGGTGTGCTGCTGTCACAAGGCTTGCCGCAAGCATGGCATGCACATGCCAGCCCCGCCCTTTGGCCATCCAAAAGGACAGGCGCCTGTCTTTTTCTATTCATGGGGCCAGTGCTGAGCATGTGCACGGGCAGCAAAGGGGTATGTGCTTGAAGTAATGTGCATGTAAGTGGCGCAGGCTGGGGGAGGCTGCGGGAGCAAGGGCTGCAGTGGTAGCTCATCCGTCTATGGCTGGTTTGTGAGGGGTTCATGGGGGATTGTGGCTGTCTATGGCTTGAATGAGAGTCCTCCTGGTGTATGGGTGATCTTTGTGCGCGCCTGTATGTCGCTGCCGCTGCCGTCTCACATTTCATGGCTGAATTGTGAGCTCTTGTGTGCTCTGTGCTGCACAGCACCACTGCTCTTGTTTCGTGGGAGACACCCAGGCACAGGGTGCATATGCTACAATGTTTGACCGCAGGGAATGGGGTTTCTTGATCCTTGCCGGCTGTTAGGTCTGGCCAGAAAGCAAGTATATCCGGCCTCGGCTCTCATGTGGCTGGCTTTCTTGTGTACAGACATGGGCTGCACCTGCACTAGCAGCATGCAAATGCCGTTGCGGCGTCAGGCTGGGGGTGTGCGGCTGTCATACAGTCACCCTTTGAGAGTGCATGCCGTTCCTGCGGGTCGTGTGTGCTGGACCAGTCACAGCTCCTGTATGCGCAACAAGAGCAGAGGCAGTGATATGGTTATGCGGGCGTGATATGGTTATGCGGGCGTGATATGGTTATGCGGGCGTGCGGGATGCTCTCCGGGAGTGGCGACGGCGATGTGGCTGTGCAGGCGTGTTGTGTTATGAAAGGACAGGAGAGCCCGGGGTTATAGAGTGATGTCACACCAGATGATGTGGGTACAGTATGATGCTGGTGGAGAGAGTGGGGTGACTGTATGTATGGCTAAGGGGCATGGCTCAGCGCAGCACAGCACAGCACGACACAGTGGCTGGCTCTGGAGGCCTGGGAGCATGTGGCGGATATCAACATGTTGATACAAGGATTGCGTGGATTGTGTGGGTTGCGTGGTTTGGGTGTTGATACAGGAGTTGTGTGGGTGGGTATCAACAAGGGTTGTGTGGGTTGCGAGACGTGCCGTCAGAGGCCAGCGCATGCATATGCAACAGCGGGCGGTTGTGCGGAAGGAACCACAGAGGGCGGTGCACAGGCTTGAACACCAGTGCAGCACACTGTCTCTTTGGTGCTGTTGTGAGAATATATGCGTGACTGTTTGTTATGGGCGCAGCAGAAGTGGCCTCTGGTGGCCTTCGGAATAGGTGGCCTTTTTGATGTGTCTGTCTTGCCTTTTTGGGTGGACTGTACTAGTACCCCAGTGACTAACAGTCACTTATGGTGGGCTCTTTTTGGGTGTGCTGTAGTCACACACTTGGACTTCTTTGTCAACAGGTGCCCTTCTAACTTGCCTGTCTCACATTTCTGGGGTGGTGTACTGTACAGTAGCAAAGCAACAGTCAGTGGGCACAGCCCATGGCAATATGCGGCTTTTTTGGAATATATTTTGCCTGCCAGATTGCGTGGCTTGGTGTTGTTGGTGCGCACGTTCCCTGGGGTGGTGGGACAGTAGCAACAGTCAGTGGGCACCGCCCATGCTGACCTGCGACTTCTTGGAATTTGATGGATCGCCTGCAAGATTGCGTGGTGCTGTTGGTGCTACTGATGCACGCATGTGGAGGCAGCACAGTCTTTTTCACTGCAGAATGTTGGTGGTTGGGACTGCATCGCTGCCTGTGGCTGTCTAGCGGCCTTCAGGGCGGGTCCATGCGCCTTCAGGAATTTGAATTCGCATCCGGTCCCTAGGTCTGTAGTGTCAACAGTGGTCAGAGGAGGCAACTTTGTGCTGGGGGCATGCATGCATGCATGCATGTATCTTTGAGGTGGGTCATGCAGAGGTGGACATGCTCGCATGCATGTATCTTTGAGGTGGGTGCGGAGAAGGTGGGTTGCTGCACAACACACCATCCGTGTGTCACACGGTGTGACGTACACGTGTGCTGATGCGTGGGCGAGGTCTGCAACTGGTGGTTGGCGGATGTGTCGTGGCGGTCTGACATGTGTGCAAACAATGGTTGTAGGGCTGGTGGCTTTGGGCGTGGCTGTGGGGATATTTCTGTTGATTATAGGACCGGAAGCTGTGTCGCTGCACCGCTGCTCGTGGTGTCGCGATGACGAAGCTTACGGTTTGAGCGAGCGTTATGCATGGCTCGTTCAGCCGTCCGCGCTGATTGCGAACTCGGTTATGTCGAATCCCGCACGGAATACGAGGGAGCGCATATATAGTATGGCAGGCATGGCTTTTTACTTTATTTGTTTGCGTGTGCTGCAAAGGTACTACCTGCTAGTAGCGCTAGTGCTGGCTGGCGGGTGTCTGTGAAAGACACCATGCCAAAGGCATGTCGGGAGGAAACACTACCTTGCTTGTTATCGCGCTGGCGTGCAGCAGCGCTTGCATCCACCCGCCTGTGCTGGGTATACACCAGCTCAACAGCACCTGCTGTCATCACACATCACCACACACCAGACTCCCTTTGGTCACTCCTGTTTCGTAGGGATCTGGACTAATTACTCTCATTGTGGTCGTTGTGAGTTGAGTGGGTGTTGGTACACTGTAAAATCGCCAGACTGCTGCATGTCACCTTCTTTTTGGCGGTGCTATTGATTAGGGTTAGGGCCTGGGAGCTGTTTACTGCTGTCTGTCCTGCCTTGTTGTGGTCTGCTGCTCTGCTGGCGGTTTTATATTTGTTTGGGTTGTTTGGCACCTGCGTTGGCACCTGTAGTGATCTTTTTGATGTAAGCGTTACAATCGTTCATCTGCACTCTGCACACCACATTGAACAACATCACACATCACATGTCTCAGTGAGTACTGTGATCACAGGGACCGAGTATCCTTGCTGCATTGACCTCATCGACATCCACTGTGAAGCAACACACTGACACACACTCCATGCATGCTGTCCAACTGATACACTTTCTTTCTCACTCTCATCACGACACTCTGATACTGTACAGTGTCCCTTTCTTCACTCACTGACACCCTGATACAATACAGTGTCCATTCGCCACAACAGGCTGACCACTGCATTCTCACTGTAGACTCACACATCTGTACACACGTCAGTCCCCAAGTACTGGACTAACGCTCAGCCTGCTCGACAACTGCGTGGCTACGCCTCCTACCCCCCCAGAGCAGGAAGAGCGGAAGGACAGTACCCGCCTCGAATCCACCTGACCGCACCACTGCAGAAAAAAGAAGGAAGGAACATCCCAACACATACAACCCCACCAGCCACACACAACTTGCACCCACCCTGCCAACACACCCCACAAGCATCTGCGCAGGCCACAGCAGTGACTGGAACACAGCACACCACACATAGTGAACAATGCAGACAAAAGAGCAACCAACTCTGCGGAAAGCACCAACAACGGAAGGGAAACAAAAGAAGGATCACCACAGAAGAGAGCACCCGTGTGCCCAAGAGGCAAAACAGAGCAGAACAGACCTCTACAACTGGGAGGGGAGCCAGCTCAACCCTCAGTCAAGTGGAGAACATGGGAATGATACGTCCATGTGAACAAGGCAGACAGACAGGCATCAGGGGAGCCCCGCTCAACCCTGGTACAAGTAGACAAGAGGAGGGGGATGCAGCGCATGGTGCACTCCCGTTCCAGAGACATCAGGGGAACCACGTTCAACCCTGGAACAAGCAGACAAGAGGAGGGGAATGTAACGCATGGTGCACTCCCGATCCAGACACAAGCAAGTAAACACTGCAGGACAAGAAGATCACGCCAAACTGAAACAAGGCGCAGCCAGGGCACCAAGGTCCACATAGCACCAAGCGAAACGGCACAGCCCACAAGTGACCTTGGCCTGAACGTACGCACAGCACACAAGCAAAAGGTAGACATCAGCACGCGAAAGGAGGGTCCACTGGACCTGCCGCTAACACAAGCAGGGCACCTGCGTCCAGCTAGTACCTCCCAAGGCACAAGCCATTACCATCACCTTGTACAACAAGGGCGGAAAGCCGGCTCGCATTGGGGCCAAGAAGGCACGCCACGTGTCCATCAGAAGATCAAACCACAAGCAATGCATGCAGAATGAAAAGCATCAAGCAACACAGAAAGCACGCCAACCTGCCAAGGAGAATGTAGGTGTGGGCGATTGTGACGGCACCCAAGACCAACCAGAAAAGCGCACACACGCACCACAACAGAAACCTGAAAGCACATCAACAAGCTAGACCTACACCAAAAAAAAAAAAACTGGCTGCTCTAACGGGCCAAAAGCTGGCGAGCCCGGGGTTACGACGGCTACATGTCTGTAAGCTAGATCCATGCACCACCTTGTACCCAAAAGCACGCATGCACCAATAAGACCGCTACACACCCCTGCTTTTGCGTAGGCGTAGCTGGGAGGTTCAAGTTGCAGCGCCGCCACGGCCGTCTGTCTGCTTTCTGTTCCACACGGGCCGATGCTGGCCTAGCACCCTTATTATAGTTTGCTGGAGCGACCCGATGCCTTTCACTGCTACTTCTGCTGACTGTGCACTTGCCGGTGCTTCTTGTTGGGTACACCGTTGATCAACGCACGTGCAAGCCGTGTGTTGTGCGGTGATCGTGCGGCCAGGTTTGGGGTGCTGGGCACCAAATATCTCTCTTTCGGGGGGCTAAAGGAACCTGGGATTCGCAGTACACCTATGAGCACAGTAGGTCAGTGGCGCAGTACACCTGGGATGTCCTTATGTGCTGAATTTGCCGCATGGCGGCTGTGCTTTTCCCCCCTGCACTGATGCCGGCTGTTCTGGCCCGTCTTCAACCATTTGGCTGGCCAACTGCTTTGGCCATCTGATGTTGATGCTGCTGCTTTTTGGGGAGGGGGGGGGAGTTGTGGTTCTGTTCGTTCATGTGCACAGGCTGCTTCAATTCCACACTTGTGTGGACCTCAGTTTGGCATTGTGCGTGGCTGCAAGGTGGCAGCAGACAGTCCTTGGGCTCTTGGCAGCCTCGGCTGTTGTGTGCGTGGCCAGCCGGTGGGGGTCCGCCCCCCTTGTACCTATAAAAAAAAGGACAGTCGGATACTGGCTTGCTGCATACTACCAACAAGCTTTTGGGGTGCTTTGTTTCTTCTTACCAACGCTGACGTGTCAGCTACAGCTACGCGCATCGTGTGTGGCTGCAAGTTCGCGGCAGCCAGTTAGTTGGATACTGGCCTGGTGTTAGGCGTCCCTTATCGGTGTGAGGCTTGACCGTGGGCCCCCGGCAGCCTCGGCTGTTGTGTGTGGGCCCGCCGGTGGGGGTCCGCCCCCCTGGTCTTCACAAAAGAAAAGAAGGTACTACCGACAAGCTATCCGTCTTCTCTTTCCAACGCTGACGTGACGGCTACGGCTACGCGCCTTGGAGCAGTATTAGTAATCATGCTAGGCTGCTGCCAGTCACTATGAGCCTCCCTTTGATTGAGAGGCAAGCACTGAATGTGGCGGACACACCCTTGGTATTCTGGGGCTGAGTGCTAGCCTGGGTGCTGGCCTGTTACTCCCCCCCCCCCCCCCCACACACACATGGTTCATGCATTGGCTGGATGCACTCCCTGTGTCTACACACACACACACAGGCACACACAGTACGGGTGTGAAGCAATCTCTCGTGTGAAGAGGAAATGAGGCTTTGCCTCAGCCTCAGGCCCTTGGCAGTTGTATGTGTCGGTTGGCAGAAGCGGGAACGCATGCAGTGATGTGTTAGTGACCAGCAGGTGGGCAGCCCAGTCCCCGGTCCACCGTCCCCTGGTAAAAGATCAGGAAGTAGGGCGGACACATGTGCTGTGCGTCTTGGCTGCGATGTGTGGTGAATGTCAGTGGCGCTGCTTTGTTTGCGCCACTCAAAAGGTCAGTCAACTGTGACTGGCTGTCGCAGTTTTAGGCAATGGGTGAGTCTTTCGTCGTTTTGATGGCTGGTTGGTTGCTTGATGGCTTGGTGGCTTGTGTGTGTTGGTTCAAGGGTTGGCCTTGGGTGGGCTCCGCTCACGATGGGTGGTTGTTCCCCCTGTGCAACAGTAGCACAAACGTCAACGCCGCATTACGTCTGGCGGTAAAGCGTCCCGAGCCTCGCCGCGTGGTTTCCAGCAGGCTTGGCAGCCCTCAGCAGAGGCGGCTTGTGCTGACGAACACATGCCAGGCGTACTTCACCTTTGAGTGGAGCAGGTTCCAACGTTGCTTTGACAGACCCCGCGGTGGCTCATGCCTTGTGCATCGCGTGGCCAGTACTGGAAAAAAGTGTTTTTTTCCAGTACTGGCTCCTGGCACTAGTGCCAGGAGCAGGACGCAGGTGTCTGCTTGCTGCAGCCAATCCGGCCCGCTCTGCTTTAGGCACAAATGCTGGCAGTAAGCGTGCTGCTGAGTCTTTAGGGTTTTAGGGTTTAGGGTAAACCCCAACCCGAAACCCTAAACCACGAATGCTGGCAGTAAGCGTGCTGCTGAGTCTTTAGGGTTTTAGGGTTTAGGGTAAACCCCAACCCGAAACCCTAAACCACGAATGCTGGCAGTAAGCGTGCTGCTGAGTCGTACCATACCTGGCTGCATTGCCAGTCTGCAGACTGTGAGGTTGTTGCTTGACAGCAAGGTGGGGTGATGTGAGGGTCACCCTCCACTGTGCGGTCCTGGTGCTTTTGATGCGGTACACTGCCGCACAGCACCACAACATGCTGTGGTGCTGTGCAGTTGCTGCTGCATGGTATGGCGGTCGTTGTAGTAATCGTTGTAGTAAGATCGCAGAGGCTATGGCGATCGTGTTTCAACTGAACTGCCCATGATTTTGACGGGAGTGATTTTGAGTAGGTTTGTCTGGGTTGCAACTGCTGTTTGCGTGTCAGCAGGTGTGGGCAACATAATGCTTCTGTACTGTGTTGCGCCCTTCTGCACTCTACAGAGTTACCAGCGTTTGAGGCAATGCATGCATGGATGTAATTGAGTCAGCTGCGACGATGGTGGGCATCTGTCACATTGGTCAGCTGTAGATAGGGTTTAGGGTTTAACCCCAAGCCCTAAACTCCCCCCCCCCCCCAAAATAGGGCAAAATGCAAGGTGGACAGTGAGACCCTGAGTCCATAGGAGCTGCACAAACGCTTACTGTCAACACAACATACTGCCGGCAGCATCATATGGTAGTTGTTCTGCTGCTGCCTGCTTTAAGAGCCAAGCCGGCAGCTGTGACAGTCAATAAATCAGTCAATCAATCATTGTCACACATGCCACAGTGTAGCTAAGGAGCTCGGAAGCACATGCCAGCCATTCACTGATATCACGGAGATAGGAGAACAGACCCGAGGGAACCACAACAACAGGGTTCAAACCAAAAGGTGTGACATTTCCCCACTGACGCCTAGGAAGCTTTGCACCCAGCCATGAGGCCAACAGTTTCACTACAAGTGGGCCTTGTTTTGGCTGGGACAGTTGGTGCTCACAAGGCTGGTCTGTCCAGCCGGGACAAGAAACAACAGTAATCGCAAAAATACTCAAGATGCTTGGCATCAAAACCTTGACAGCGCCACCTTACACTCATAAACAGGGTGACACTTGCACCACAGCTGGTCGGGCCCTCATGCACAAGCAACATGTGCAGCAACTCCTGTCAGCCAGTGTAACAGGAGCAGCCAAAAATGTGCACTGCAATGCTCGCAGGACTGCATCAGGCCGCCATATGCAGCATCCCCATGCGACAACGTCAAGTGCCACGCCCCAGCGCCACAGCTCTGTGCACACTGCTCCATCAGCTGCTGCCAGAGGCTGCCACTGCTTCATCGCCTGCTGCTGCTGCTGCTGCTGGTGCTGGAGTACCCACCGGCGGCTGCAGCCTGTCTGTCATGCCCTGAGAAGAACGGATCTGTAACAGCAGCAGCAGCAAGCATGTCAACGCACCGCCGGCAGCAGCAGTGGATAACAACATGACCATCGGGCAGCTGATTCACTCATTGCTGCTGATGGTGCAACATGACAGGAGCAGCAACATGTCTCTCAACAACCAAGCCTCTGAGGAAAGCCGTGTGCTAGCCAGATGCTTTAGGCAGTGAAGTGCACATATAGGGGTGCAAAGTCACAGCCTTGCCACTAGCCAGCAATTTGCAAAAGCTCATGCAGTGACCTCGTTGACGTCCTAATACTCGCCAAACCACAGCCTCTCAGGTCGTTCAGGTTTCGTGTTGCACAGTACATCACAGTCAGTGCAATACTATTGCGTTGAACGCAGTACAGTACTACATGAATTAAGCATGTGGGACACAACCCACTTACCAGCAGTGACCTTGGCCTCCCTGGCTCACACTCCAGCACGATCAGCCGGTGACACAGGGCGGGGTACTTGCTGGCACCCTGCACTGCACCAGCCGCCGCAGCCGCCGCAGCCGCCGGCGCTGCTGCTGCTGCTGTGTCGTCTTCTGGGGGAAGCACTTTGCGGCCGGAGGCTACCAGGCAGGCAATGTCTTGCCGGTTGGTCTTGAGGTACCGCCTTGCCAGTGCGACGGACTGCAACATGAACATGCAACATGAACATGATGCACCAGAGCAGCAGCGGCGGCAGGCATGAGATCCACAGTTGCAGGTACAGAGTAGTATTTTGCAAATCGAGCTGTAGCACAAACAGCATATGGTCTTGAGGTACCGCCTTGCCAGTGCAACAGACTGCAACATGAACATGAACCATGAAAACATGAGACACTAACATAATGCGGCAGAGCAGCGACGGCGGCAGGCGTGGGTTGTACAGATACAGTTACAGAACTGCGACCTCAACTTCGGCAGTTTGAGCCACAGCACATACAGCTGTCTCACTCAGAGGGGATTCGAATTCACTCACCTGGACTGCTGTTGCGACAGCAGCAGAGCCGTAGCATTCCAGCACGGTGTGTGCGGCCTGGCGCACCCGATTAGCAATGGCCCCTGCAAGGTCCTTCTTGTCTGTGCTGGCCGTAACAAGCAGCACGTTGTCGGTTAGCACCTCCCCTGGTGTGTGAGAGAGTGAGCAAAACAAAGAGTGGGGAACAAAAAGAGTGAGCGAGGGAGGAAAAGAGTGAGGGAAACAACCAGAGTGAGTGACAGGGAGTGAGAAGAGCCTCCTGACCACTTCTCACTCCCCACTTCACCCTGCATGAGTTGGCTGGTGAACATCACCACAGAACCCTGGGGATTTTTCAGTGCAACTGGCACTCCCTGGTTTTACCCCCCCCCCCCTCCAGTCTTGCACCCCCCAAAAAAAACACCCCCCCCTCCTTCAACCAACCAGGCCCCCACACTCTCTCACCCTGCATGAGTTGGCTGGTGTACATCACCACTGAACCCTGAGGGATCTTCGGCGCCTCTGACTCATCAGTTATGACCTGCAAGAATCAAATCAAAGTTACACCTGTAACTATGAAGCTCAAGAGCTCATGCCAGCCATTCACTGCTATCACGGAGATGGCAGAACAAACCAGACAAAACAAAACACTGAGAATCAAACCAGAGAGTTGCTGACCTGGGGGTGGAACACCACCATCTGGCCGCTGTTGGCGGCCAGCATGTTGTTGGCTGCTGTTAGGGCCAGCATCGCCTTGGGGATGGAAGCAATGTCGATCGCGGCGACACGGATCAAGTCCTGTGGGTGGGGCAGCAGATAGCAGACGGCAGACAGCACAGACAGCAGGCAGCAAGACAGTCTGGTTGATCATCTGGCCGCTGTTGGCAGCCAGCATGTTGTTTGCTGCTGTTAGGGCCAGCATTGCCTTGGGAATGGACGCAATGTCAATCGCAGCGACACGGATCAAGTCCTGCGGGGTGACAGGGGCCCAACAGCAGCAAGCAGGGAGTCACATGCACGTGTGGTGCAATGCTCAAACATAGGGCCTGCGGGATCAACTGGCAGGGGGAGGGGAGGGAGGGGGGATCGGGGGCAGGAAGTAGAGAGCACATGCACAGCCGAGTCGGTGGCGTGCACGTCCGTAGTTATGTATGTATCAAGAGGTACTGAGGCCCGGCACAAGTTGTGCTAAGCGCAGACCCAACCTGGTGCAATGCTCAAGAAAAAAGGGCAGGTGGAATCGCGGGTAAGGCCTGCGGGGTCACTCGGGCACGGATATCAAGACCAGGGAAAAATGTGCAGGGACATGTGCAGGGACATGTGCAGGGACATGTGCAGGGACATGTGCAGGGACAAAGAACAAGAGAGAAAAAGAGAGGTGACGCTGAAGTGCCAGGCACTCAGCATTACATAAGGATGCCTTCTGGTGGTCGCCACGCCCCACCGTACCCCCAGGTGCCTCTGCACTGTAGTGACCGGTGGATGCATGTGCAATGCTTGGGATGAAGCTGAATGAGCAAAACAGCTGCAAGGGCACGGGCTGGTGAATCACGCGCCAGACCCCACAGATAAAACTGCACTACGTGCAGGAGATAGCGCCCCCCCTTCCAAAACGGCCCTTGCAGACTACTTGCAAAGTCCTTGCAAACAGGTTGTTTATCCAAGGCCAGAGTAGTGTTTGATGGTGCTGTCAGTTTGTGGAGCCCCCCCCCCCCCCCCCTGGCACCCCAACTAATCAAATCACCCCACTGCTAGCAGCCCCACTCACATCGGTCCTCAGCCGCTTAGTAATGGCTCCTGTTGCGCCCTGAACGCTCGAAGTACGTCCAGCGACCCGGACAACATAGGGCTTGTTGGCCAGGGGTGGCGGGAAGGGCCCGTCCCCCCTGCGCCTTGACTGTTGCTGCTGGCGGGGCTGTTGCCTGCTGCGCGGCTGCTGCTGCTGCTGCTGCTGCTGCGTCTGCGTGGCATCTGTTGGGGCTTGAGCTACGATGGAGCAGCTGTGCCTGCTAGCGGGGTTTGTCAGTGTGGCTGCGGGACAGGGGGACCGAGTTACCACGGTACCTGCAGCAAGGGGGAATGCCAGTCAGACACGGCTGTGCCAACGTAGATGAAAATTACAAACATAGCTTGCGACAGATGCTGCTGGGTTTGACGTACGAGCAATGGGCTGGCAGCGGAGGTGGAAGTTCAACATGCTGCTACTGCCACTGTGCCTACTGTCTGCCTGTTCCACGAAGCAGGTCACGTCTGGCTTGTGGGCAACGTTTCCGGCAGCACGTCATTTCCCTGAGACACAACGTACTCCTCAAAGAACGTCACTTGAACGAACGCTACTTTGACCTGCCAGATCGTTGCACACAACTGCCACAACTGCAGTTGCAGGGCAGGACAATACGCACCATCCATTTGTCATTGAACGGCCGAAAGTCACTGTGCTGTCTTTTATCGCGTCGCCATCCTCACCCCCGCTGATCAACACACACTCCCTCCCACTCACTGCTACCACACACCACTATGCTGCAGCATAAAGCAGGCTGCCGCGTGAGACGCTCGGGAGCTGCAGCAGCAGGAATACATCGCAGGTTTGTCGTTACAAGGGCTACCAGCAGCATCCAGCAGGCCACAGGTGACTACGAGACCCTGAAGGGTTTGAAGGTCACTTCTGCAGCAGATGGCTTTGAAGTGGACCTGTTGTCTCTGTGGCAGGTAGGCAAAACATAAGATATAGACAACATAACATATTGCGTATCCTATGGTGTAATCCACAGTCCGCAACCAGCTGTATCATCAGAACCAGCCACTTTTGTGCCTCGGCCTCAGCAGTCTAGACAGTCTGGCACCCCTGAGTAACAGCAGTGGTACCTCCTTCACTTGCGAATCCGATACGAACAGCCAGTTAGTATAGCATACATCGATATATTTGCAGCATCCTGCACCCTGTTCATCCCTGCTAGGTGTGCTACTGACCAGCACAAGACACCAGCACACATAACAAACTAGTCATGCGCTCTCTCTTGAGGGGGGGGGGGGGGGGGGGGGGGGGGGGGGGGGGGGGGCAGGGGGAAACGAAGCCACCGGATGGCAACAAATACAGATAGAAGGCACTGCAAATCCTACTATCTAAGGGCTCGAAGACGATTTCGCCATCTCTAGACATTCACAGAGTGCCCTCCTTGCTTGCTGCAGCATCCTGCACCCTAATCAACCCTCAGTAGCAGGCTGCTACAAACCAGCACTCAACATGACACCAGCACACACAACACACCTCATCATCCATGCAGTTCCCTGCCTGCTGCTGCAGCCCAAGGCCGATACCGTGGTGGCCGTGCCTTTCCTGACACACTTTGCTGACCTCAGCAGCTGGGAGTATGCACAGAAGCTGCAGCAGAAGGCACTGCCTCAACTACAGCAGATGGGTGTACAGGTGGGTGCGGTTTAAACTAAAACCCTAAACCCAACCCCTGAGCAGCTGGGAGTATGCACAGAAGCTGCAGCAGAAGGCACTGCCTCAACTACAGCAGATGGGTGTGCAGGTGGGTGCGGTTTAAACTAAAACCCTAAACCCCAACCCCTGAGCAGCTGGGAGTATGCACAGAAGCTGCAGCAGAAGGCACTGCCTCAACTACAGCAGATGGGTGTACAGGTGGGTGCGGTATAAACCAAAACCCTAAACCCCAACCCCTGAGCAGCTGGGAGTATGCACAGAAGCTACAGCAGAAGGCACTGCCTCAACTACAGCAGATGGGTGTACAGGTGGGTGCGGTATAAACTAAAACCCTAAACCCCAACCCCTGAGCAGCTGGGAGTATGCACAGAAGCTGCAGCAGAAGGCTCTGCCTCAACTACAGCAGATGGGTGTACAGGTGGGTGCGGTTCAAACTAAAACCCTGAACCCCAACCCATGAGCAGCTGGGAGTATGCACAGAAGCTGCAGCAGAAGGCTCTGCCTCAACTACAGCAGATGGGAGTCCAGGTGGGTGCGGTGTAACACTGTGGACCCTGACCCTCAGACTGAACCATGCCTCCTGCTGGAGGGGGAGGGGAAGGAGGGCTCCCCCGGAGGGGAGGGGGAGGAGACGCAACTGTGCCCCAGCCTGTTGCTCATGGTCAATTTAAACCCTCAGATACAAAGCTTTTACCTTGGACTCCTGCTGCAGCTTGCACAGGCAGCTTGCTTTTGGGGCGAAAGGTTCCTTTACTGGCCTGGTGACCGATTCCTCACATCTGAAGCTTGATGGTGCAGCAAGGCTTGACAGCATTCTCAAATCCCCACTGCTGCTGCTGGTACCCTCCACACCGTCAGTAACGTCATCACACCCTCACTGCTGCTGCTGCTGCTGCAGGTCATCACCGTGGGCTTAGGCACTGCCGAGAATGCCCGGTTCTTCTCCCAGACACTGGACTACCCCCTCGACGGCCTCTACGCTGACCCTACAGGCGCCTGCTACAAAGCCCTAGGGTTCTCCCGGGTTTTGCACCCGAGTCAAACATAAACCCCTATGTGAAGCTACTGACTATGTTGGCGGGCATCGGCTCCCCCGGCACAGTGCAAGAGGTGGGTGGGGGGTTTAGTGACACCCTGATTGGACATACGCAACTGCTGCAGCTTCTATGATACCTGTGCACAAGCCTTGGCTGAGCCTGCGCTTGTGAGCATGCGTTGCAGCCATACGGTGTTGCGTTCTCTTTTCTTTCACGGTTTTGGCGTCTGAGCCGCCTCTGCTTGTGTGCTGGCCGGTGTATTTGGCGCTGTGACTGCAGGTGCTTCGTGGGTATGTTGGTGACCGTGACTCAAAGCCTGTGTTCCAGGGAGACACGCCTTTCGACATCCTGGGCAAGGGCTACCAGCGGCCTTTCGAGCTGGCCACGCTGCGGCTGTTCAACATGGTCGGCATCCTGCCCAAATGTGAGTGGGGGCCCGCGTTGGGGTTTTGAAGTTTTGTGAAGGAGCCTCCTGAGGTTGCGCCTGTGGTACCTTGGGTTCAGGGTTGAGAAAGTTGCGACTGTTGTGGTGTCTGGTGCTGGGGCTGCAAGGATGCCAACGCATGCAGCTTGGTTGGGGCGGTTGAGGGATCCCATACAGCGGTTTGCCTGCTTGGCAGCCATCAGCAAAGTGACGCGCGACACTCAGGCCACATGACAAGGCTTCAAACTCATAACTTATGAATATACTATATTCAGTCATTGAAGTTTTACACTAAACTGTGTGTATGTGTGTGCAGGGGGCGAACTGAGCCCACCAGACCCCAACCTGCTGGTGCAGCAGGGAGGCACGCTGCTGTTCAAGGGCACTGAGACCGTGTGGCGGTACAACGACACCGGCATCCTAGGGTACACAGATGTGGACGCCTTGCTAGAGGCGGCAGCAGCAGCAGCAGCAGCTACGGCGCAGCAGCCGTCGCAGCAGCAGCAGGTGGTACTGTAATCCTGACAGGTCCAACTATCACGAGCCCTTAGGTGTCAGGTGTCTATGCTGCTGCCCAACTGCTGCAATGTCACACGGTGGTGACTCTCTTATCTTGTACTTGGAACTTGGATAATGGCTGTTCAAGGGCACTGAGACCGTGTGGCGGCACAACGACAGCGGCATCCTAAAGTACACAGATGTGGACGCCTTGCTGGAGGCAGCAGCAGCAGCAGCAGCAGCAGCTACTGCACAGCAGCCGTCGCAGCAGCAGCAGCTACTGCACAGCAGCCGTCGCAGCAGCAGCAGGTGGTGCTGTAAGCCTGGCAGGTCTTGACCTGGCATCATGAGCCCTTGGGTGTCAGGTGTCTCTGCTGCCCAACTGCTGCGATGTAATATTATGGTACTCTCTCACTTTCACATGGAATTTGTGCGTAAAATCCGTCAAAATGAGCAGGGGAAACTTCCTGCAAGTTGCAAGGACTTGGGAGGTGCTGCTGCTTAGTGCTGCCTGTGTGTGAGGCCTTCAATTGTTGCCGTGTATTTGGCTAAATTGTACTGTAGTTCAACAATCACATGAGTCACAGCTGGTGGGAATTGCTCTGAGCAGACCGTCCAGGGCAGCACGAAAATCGTTCTTTGCATTCTGCTCAACTGTACTTGGCTGACATGTACTACATGTCTGTAGTGCAGACAGCAAAATGCTTCCAGCTGAAGCACCAAACACACACACACCAACACACCCACATGCTGGCCATAGCTCTGCGGAGTTCTAGGGCTCTTCCCCTGGTCCAGAATCAGGCTAAAACTGCGTCACTCACAAAAAACAACGCGTGGATCCCAACACCACTGGAAGCGTTGTCAGTTGGCCCAGCCCCCAGGGTACTCCAGTGTGGTTTGGGAGAATTGCTGTGGCAAGGCAGCATGCTTGTAGCCTAATTCCAGTCCTTTGCTGCTTTTGTGTGCTTGATGTTTGTGCACAGCAGCAGGCAAGAGCTAGCACACCCGCTCAGGGACTCCCTGGCAGGGAGGGAGGTCATGCCTGTGAGGGACGGTTGACGCTTATGTTTATGGTTATGTCAAGGCTCAGTAAGACCAGGGCAGGGCAGCTCAATCAGCTGGTGACGTAGGAAGCTGCTAATCATAATAAGGAGTAAGTAACTGATGGCCTGGCGACCTGGCGATCAAGAGCGCCTTCCTTGCCCCACCCTCTCAAGCACAGGCCTTGACACATTGGCCAGCTGGACGCGTCCCTATTTCTGTGCCGTCGGCGGCCGTTTTTGCCCTCAATCGAGGTTTACGTCATCGCCTGCGCTCACAGTGATATTCCTGGCTCCAAAGACTGAGTTCGACAGCGATGGCCTGCCCCTGCTCCCCTCAGCACACCTGCGCTTTGTTTTCAACCCAATAAGGTGACACTGTCTCTCTTTCCGTTCCTCGAATCGTTTCCTACTTTTCCTTCTTGGCATCCCAGTTCTCACGAAGGCCGCCCTGAGGTGATACGCCCTCAGTTGTTGTTGTGCCTAAACTTAGCGGAGGAAGTAATCGCCCGCTGCAGGTGGGTGGGCTTCTACAGTGGACCCAGTTGGGCACAGCCATGTTGTGCCGGGCAGCCCTCCATACCGCGTCGAATACAGCATGCTTTGGCGATGGATCCACGTGCGATGCTTCCACCCCTGGCGTGTGGTCTGTCATGCAGACCCCAGCAGTGACCAGTGGTGCTCCCGTTGCTTTCATGCACGCCAGCGGTTCGTTGATTACGTCTTTCTGTTTCTTGTTGCTGTGAATTATGCAGCGATGCTCACGTGGGATGGCGCAGCAGCTTGATATGAGCTTGCTCTCGTTGCCCAGCTTGAGCGTTTCTACAATCTGTCCAGGTGCGCAGCTGAGTCTGTAGCTAGCAGTGATGAGGCTGCTGCCGTGTGGGTGGTGGCGCGGGTCATGCTCGGACCATGCCAACTTTGGGCTGATGAAGATGGTGCACACGGATGCTCTTGATGAGGCCGGAAGCTGATGCACTGCGACAGACTCCTGCATGCCCAAGGTTATGTCGCTGCCAGCACGCCCATGCTGTACCTAGGGCTGGCCAGGCTAGCTCTGCTGCTTGTTGAGGGGTCTGTTGCTGCACCCGCTGAAGTTCCCCCACACCACTCTGCACCCCCATCTGCCAATTCTGCTGCAGACAACAGCTCCTCCTCGCTATCAGTAGGGGACACTGCACAGCTGCAGGCGCGATTGGCAGCTCTCGTGCAGCAACTGGCAGGCTGTCAGCAGCACCAGCACAGCCTGAACAGGACAGGCAACGCTAGCATGCCCTCAAGCCTGCAGGCAGCATACGCTGCTGCCACAGGTGCAGATGTCTCAGCACAGGACTGTATGGAGCCGTACGGCTCCCTCGCCAGGACGAGCACACACGCGGGTGCTGTCCTGCGCACGCTCAGCACCAGAAACCCCCGCGTCCTGGCGCTCGCAGCTGCTGCAGCTAAGACCCCTGCTGGCTCCCCAGAGCATGCAGCAGTGCTGTCAGCCCTCAAGGACGAGATCATGCATGCGGCCAACAAGCCCAGCACAGCGCCTGCAGGCCATGCAGCAGCAGAGGAGGCAGGAGACATGTACAGCCCAACAGCCGGCCATGGCAGTGGCCCTGAAGACGCAGGAGACAACGCTGGGCTGCAACTGCCGCAGCAGCAGCCACTGACGCAGGATGCACTCTGGGCTGCGCTCATGGCCAAAGCAGCAGCACGGTCTGGCATCGATTCAGACCCCAGCAGCCCCCAGAAGCAGCACCAGCACCAGCACAGGCAGCAGCTGCCCACCCCCAAGCCCCTCCCCGGCCATGGCAGCGCAGACAGTGCCATGGAGACAGAGGCGGGAACCAGCTGCTCGCTACCATGGGCCCTCCTGCAGGCTGCACAGCAAGCACAGCAGGAGGAGGAGGAGAAGGAAGCCGCGGCAGCTGCAGCCGCGGCGGCCGAGGCAGCTGCTGCTCCAGCTCCTCCAGCTGCTGCTGCCACGCCCTCAGCCATGGCTGTGGACGGACCTGAAATCAGCACCGGGTCTCCCAGGGTGGCAGTCAAGAGCAGCAGCAACGCTCCCCTGGCGCGCAACAACAGCACTTTGGTGTTCAAGCGCCGCAACCTGAGCAACAGCACCGCTCTGCAGAAGCACTTCAGCAGGCCTGCGCAGCAGCAGCCGGCCCCTGCGCCCCTTGCGCGCACACAGAGCGAGGTGGGGGCAGTCCCAAAGCCGCAGTACACCTTCAAAAAGCAGACCCGCAAGAAGCCACTGCTGCTGCGCAACAACAGCAGCAGCAACCTCGCAGCGCTCCAGCAGGCCGGCAAGCAGCAGGCCCAGCAACAGCAACAGCAACAGCAACAGCAGCAGCACAGCCCGCAACTGTTGGCCCCTGCAGCAGCAGCAGCAGCAGCAGAGCCGGAGTGCAGCGCCGACACTGGCAACACAGCAGCAACAGGCCCTGTCAATGCCGCCCCCACAGCTTCCAACATCAGCCTGCGCGCGCCTGCGGTCACAGCCCCTGCAGCCATCGGTGCAGGGGGCGTGACTGACGTGCTGAGCTTCCTGGCGTCTAGGCAGAAGCAGCTGCACGCGCTGCAGGAGCAGCTGCAAGTGCACCGGCGCAGGATGGCGCCGGCCTCCAGCGACGGCCACAGCGATGGTGCAGGACCGTCCTTCTCTGGCCTGGCAGCAGCAGCCAGCCCAGCACCCTTTGCAACCCCTACTGGCACTGCTTCCGCAGGCCCGGGCTCCCCAACCTACAGCAGTAACACAGCCGCCGCGATCTTCGAACTGCAGCGGATGTTGAGCAGCATGGCAGCAGCGGCAGGACCCAACAGCCCTGCTGCGGCAGCCGCGGCTGCTGCCGGTGCCCTTCCGCTGACCTTCGCAATGGATGACGGCGACGTGCACATGGCAGAGTGCGGAGACTACGATGCTCCTATGCTGGCGCAGGCCAGGTACCGGCTGATGCAGCAGCAGCAGCAACAGCAGCAGCAGCCGGACCCCTACGGCACTGGCACAGCTTCGACAATGACCACCATCAAGGCGCTGGCGGCAGCACTGCAGCAGCAGCAGCAACAGGCAGCCATGCACCAGCAGCAGCAGCTGCAGCCCATGCCGCCGCCAGTGGCGCCTGGCTTTGGCGGCCGCGGCACGGGCCCCAGCGCAGAGCTCCTGCGTAAGCTGGCTGCTGCTCTGCAGCCGGCAGGTTGAGTGAATTGTATGCGCGGCATCGTCAAGATGCCCAAGCGTGCAGGCCTGCGCGCTGCAGGAGTGGTGTTCGCAGGGTCTTGTTGGGTTCCCCTGTGGTTGTGCATGGTATGTGGGGGAGTCTAATGGATGATCTGTGTCAGGGCGCTAGGCCTGGACCCAGGCTGCCACCTACTGCTTTGCTTTTGTCGCTGTATCTGCCTGTTTCTGGGTATGCAAGATTGGGTCCTTTCAGAATGCAGTCGCTGCCAGGGTTGGTCCTTGGGTGTAAGTCAAGTTGCGCTTTCGCGGCGCATTACGGATGTGTGTGTGCATTGCAGCACCTGCACGGGTGATGGTGAGGCTGGTGCGGCACCAGGGGTGATGGGTGGTTGCAAGCCTTTGCTGTGTTAGAGCCCGCAACATGCAAGGGCCTGGTTTCATGGAGCGAACCCGCGTGTCCACCACGTTCTGCGTAGCACGCAAGCTACATCATCAGCATAAGTGGTTTTGCATGCGTGAGTAAGTGTGCCGGGCGTGCGTGTTTCTCATTCATGGCCAACCTGGCATGGAACCCGCTTGGCTGCATTTTGTTCGCACCACTGACCCCTATTGCGGACGACTGACACACACAGACACACGATACATTGTCGACGGTGCTACGCCAGCAGCTTCTCTCCAGCTCCTGGGTAGGATGTTGGCTGCCCTTGGTGTATGGCAGCAACAGCTGTTGGCTCATTGGTGTGTCATGCTGCGCAACTGCACAATCTGCCGCGCAGTGCTTGCGGCTTTGTGGTGAGCGCAGGCTGCATAAGCGCACGCTGTGGTGCTCGTTTGTGTCGATGCATTTTGGTACTGTGGGTCCTACCTTACGCACAGTCCCCGCCTGTGGGCTGAGCCTCTGGCGACACTGTCTTGGGTCAATAATACACTTGGTTTTTGCATGGCACTGTGCAACTGGTTGCGCAAGTGTGTGGGCCTCGATATTGTACTTGTACCCAGTGGCATGTTTGCGGGATCCCATTGCATGCTGAGCTTCAGGGGGGAGCCGGGGAGGCTTGCATGCTAGCCAAGCAGCCCTGCATGTTTCATTTCGACTTGTTTCTTTGGGGCTTCCGGGCGGAATCGCCTGACAGTACCCTGGCTGGTCTTTCCTGTAGCGTGGGGCATTGCTTGGTGGCGGCCTTGTTGTCTGACCCAGAGCAAGTAGGACAGCGCGCACTGGGGGGATCCTTCGTGAGGCTATGGGTGGTGGGGCCATGTTGCCTCAAAGGAATGCGCGCTCCTATTGCATTGCCCTGCCCGTGATTGCCTGTCGAAGTTTGCATGCGGCTGCTTTGTAGTGCGGCTGCTTGTTGGTACATGGCTGCTTTTTGCAATGCACACTCCAAGGCCATGCGCTGAGCCGTTGCAGGCTATTCCTGCAGTGCTGCGTTGCAAAGGAGGGAGGGGTACATTGCATGTGCTAGAACGTGATGAAGGGTGTGAGTTGTCTCAGTATGCATACTGCGGTTGCGGCTACCGCTTTGATGCTGTTACGATCAACTGTCATGGTTGCTGCGTTACTGCACACCGGCCTGTCAGCTTGGCTGGGCGCCTGGCGTTTTGTGAGCGGTGTGCCAGTCGATCACCTCTGGACGTTGTTCTCCTTCACTTCCCCCGTCGACGGCGGTGGCTCGGCACACAGTAGCGCGTGCGTGTGTGGCGCACTAGAGTGCATTTGTTCAATGCAGTGAATGTGTCCCAAGTGCAGGAAATGTGTTGCAGGTGTGCTTGATTGTTGGGTGGTTGTACCAGGCTTTGTGTTGGTAGTGTCTTGTCTTGTGTCGCTGTTCTTGTATACGTTATACACATGGGCTATGGCTTGCTGTCGGTGTGGTGAGGGTACCTGTGAGCCTTTGCAAGTGATCAACGCATGTCGCTCCCATCTTGCTCTTGCTCTTGTTGTTCCACGGGAGCAAGTGTGTTCGGGTGTCTCGTTGGTGGGGTTGGGCGTGCGGTGCCTTGCAGTGCAGGCGTATGCTTGTGACAGCAATAACCCAGCTTGCAGCTATCTTGGTAGTCTGTATGTCGCTAGGCGTGCAATAGCAGCACGCAATCTTGAGTAGCCTTGCTGCTTGGGGACTGCTCGCCTCTCTCATCTGCCGGCTGCCCTGGTTGAAGCCGTGAGGCCGGCAATGGTATGAAGCATTTTGCTTGCCCTCACACACTTTCACACTGCTTTTTTGGTCGCATTTCACCATACCGGCCGTTGGCCTTACGACGCCCACCAGCACCCACCTAAGCACCACCTGCGCGTGGTGTTGCTCGTTGAGGACGGCAGGTGGCACCTGCCACAGTCACCTGTGGAGCTGTGTCCTGGCTCGCTGCCAGACCCTGGGTTGTGATTTGGTCGCTACGGTCTCTTTTTTTACACGAATGCTGCATTTAGTCCGTAGTACCTGCCATGGCAGTTCCTGTGACATCAGGGGCTTGCTGCTTGGTTGGCTGATGATGGTGTGGGATCCCACAAGTGACCCCACACGCCAAAAATGGATGCAAATTTGGCTCTGCTGCCTTTCGCGTCGGTTGCGGGGTTGCCTGCCTTTTCCTCGTGGTGCTTGGTTGCTTTTCTTCTGGGCCCATTGGGGCTGCCCCCGCGTGATGACACCTGATAAAGTTCTACGTACTGTTTCCACTATTTCATTTAGGGTTGTGTGCAGATGCACACACGCTGCGGATGGGCCCCTTGCTTAAACTTTTATCGGCTGGGCCTGTCAGCTGTTGGCACCTGGTCTCTTTGTCTTGGCTGGGTGGAAGGCTGGAAGACTGGCCCGTCCCAGTGCAATCCATTTGTGCGGGATAGTCTGTTGGCTGGCTGACTGATGAGGGGTATCCATAGTTCTTGGAAGTCAGGATTGCAGCCACCGCGGGTGGTTTAGCAGCACTAACCATCTGAAATCGCACTCAACGCAGTGCACAAGCACTTGACAACAGCCGGCCAGGGCACTTTGAAGCATACGCGGCTGCAATGGTCTGCTGTGGCCGGCAGACGCGCCAGGGTATCTGTGCCGCTGCTGCCTTGAACCGCACTGCTACCGTATGTGCCACATCGTAGTGTCAGTGCCGCTCCCTTGGACTGCACTGCTCCCCTTGGTATGTATGTACCAGCCATCTTGATATGTGTGTGTCGGCCAACGCACACATGTGTGCAAACTGGGCCCGCGCCGTGACCGTGGCGGTGTGTTGTGTGCGGGATTGCAGGCCCCTTGGGCTTAGAACACGGCAAGGCTGGAGGTGAGGTGACTGTCGATCATACTGACCGGAGGCTGTGTGCTCTCTCTTGCACGGCCCCCTTGGCGCTACAGCACGGGGCCGTGTCTTTTGTACTGACTTGTGGCTGAGTGCTCTCTCATGCACACCGACCAGGGCCCTCTGGCAGAAAGGTTGCCTGGGGCAGAGGGCGCATGCCCTTCGTGGGCGTGCACCTGCAACCGCTGTTGTGTGCTGGTGCAGTGTACTGCACCAGTGGGTGAGGACCTACAACCCGCTGTTGTGTGCTGGTGTGGTGTACTGCTGGGGGTACTTCTGGCGGCTGTGAGTCGTTCAGCAGCAACCGTTGGGTTGCCGGGGTTTCGTCTGCTAGCATGGTGTGACATCACAGTCACTCCAGGGCGCAGATTGCATTGCGCCTGGCATGGCCAGGTGGTGTGGGTGGCAGTGGGAGGTGTCCAGTGCACCAGTTCCTCTCTTGGAGTTGCTTGCAAGTGCAACTGTGTGATTGATGTGCAAAGCTGCAGACAATGTGTAGCGCGTGCGTTGCTGCTGACATGCAGTGTGGGTGTGTGGGTCACTGCGTGTGTGTGTGTGTGTGTGTGTGTGTGTGTGTGTGTGTGTGTGTGTGTGTGTGTGTGTGTGTGTGTGTGTGTGTGTGTGTGTGTGTGTCGACACATGGCTGCGTGCCTCTGTGTGTTTTCCCTGTTTGACAGGATGCGCAGTGTCTTTAGTTGCCAACATGGGCGAGGCGTACCGGCAAAACTGTGGCGATGTGGTGATTGTGCCTGAGTAAGGGCACAGCTGGTTGGGGTGTCCAGGTGCAGAGTTGTGTGTGCTGCAAGAGTCTGGCAAACCCAGTAGCGTGGCGCGCGCGGCATGGTGTCGTGCTGCACTGTTCAGCAGGCGGGGACTGCTAAGAGTGTTGGTCCATCAAGGGCTGTCATCTGTGTTTGAACCTGTCTGATCAGACTTTGCCTGCCGGTGAGTGTTGTTTCTGCACCAGCAGTCGGGCAGCTCTCAAATGGGTTGGTGTGAGGGTGTTGTTCACCTGGGTTCTCGGTCAACTGTGCTGGTCTGGAGAGGCGTGCAAGTCCTTCGCACATAAGCTACTACAGTGGTCGGGGCTTGCTTGCCAGTGTTTGCTTGTTTGTCACACTGTTGCACCCCGACGCTGACAGGGCCACGGCGCTCTGGTTTTCAGAACAGCTTGCCTCGCAGTAGTTTATGGGCAACCTGTCTTGCACTTGCCTTGCTTGTGGCGTCTGCTTGCCGCGCAGTAGTTTTTGGGCAACCTGTCTTGCAAGTGCCTTTGCTTGCGGCGTCTGCTTGCCACGCAGTAGTGTTTGGGCAACTTGTCTTGCAAGTGCCTTTGCTTGCGGCGTCTGCTTGGCTTTTGACGCGTGGTCCCGCCGTCCTGCAATAAGTCGTGGCGGGAGGGACCTGGCTGATGGTGCCAAGAGAAGGGCCGGTTCAGTAGAGCTGGGCTGCAGGATTGAGTGTCTCAAAACCTGGCTACGCGCCAGGCATGGCCTGTTGGCCGTTCTCTTGAGTCGTGGGGTGTCTGTGAGCAGGCACTACGTGGTTTTCCCTCCTGGAAATAACTGTGCTTGTGTCGCTCGTGTGATTCTGCTTGCATGCTTTGCCTGGTGAAGGGTTGTCTTTTTGATCTGTGCGGCTTCACAGCCAAGCTGGTTTGGTGGTATGTGGTGCGTATCATTATGATGCAGTGGGGCATATTTGCCCCCAAAGAGGGATTCTAGAAAGCCTGTCACGTCGTCTTTGTGTATGGACATGTCTTCTCTTCGTACCTGCTGCATGGAGCAGCTTGGCTGATGCTGAGGTTGCGATGGTGATTGGTGCGATGTACATCGTTGCAGGTTGAGTCATCACCATTGCTGGTGAGCACTGGATGCATGTGTGAGGCATATGACTATTACAGCCAACTGTGTAAATACGGCTGAACCAAGGTTGGACTAAACCTGAACGACAGGCTAGTCGTCTAGAATTGTGCTTTTCCCACCAAGGAGTCCTGGCCACTTCCTTAGTCATAGCCCCTGCACCGGTCAGCATCTGACAGCTTGCAGACACCATAACCCAACCGCTAACAAGGTTGCCGCAGTGTTGTTCACTGAGCAGTTGCCAGTTCTGCTCCAGAGACGGGGCCAGTTTGGCACTCGGACAACAGCCATCTAGTGTGCAGGGATGCTGTGCTGCACATGTGTGGCTCCTGATGGATAAGTGCAGTGAACAGCTGGGGTTACAGGTTGCAACCACGCTCAGTCATGCTGCCTTACAGGTTGGGGTCACCACCACCCAACAGTCACTCCATGCCATGATGGTGAGTCCTGGCGGAGGGGGTGCATTCTGCTAACACTGCCCTTGCCGATGCCAGGCTCTTGGCCTGGGAAATACTACACGCACGTCGGGTTGAGGCAGTCACTGGGTACAGCCGCTCTTCCGTGTGGGCGAGCTGCTGCTTCAGCACTGCTGATCCCTGCCGCTACAATCCTTGTGCACACCCACCCTGCTGCTGATCAGACCAACCTCCCACCCCCACAAACATACAATACGACAGTTTGTCTGATGTTGTGGTGAACCGCCTGCTTTGAGCTAACAGAAGGTTGACCGTCGTTTGTCATCGCCGGGTCACACATGTAAGCTAGCATTTTGCAGCTAATTCCTACGCTTCTCAGTGTGTTTCAAGATGTTGCAATCTTCCCGTGGTAAGCACAGCCCGCATCAGTGATGGGCTGTTGTAAGTAACATAAGTAACAAGATTGTCTACGTGTAGTCACGTCGCGACAGGCAATCGCTGGCGTAACGGATAAAACTCCAGCGGCATCCATTTCACCGCATTGGTGTTTGCCGTCGCTTCCCACACATTCTTCATTCAGGTTTCCTGGCTGTGGTGCAGGCCTCCTCGGTAGCACACACGGAATCTGTGCCGTCTGTCGATACTGCCTTAGTGCCTCTTAAGTGAGTGAACACCTAATTTGCTATGGCTTTCACTGCCAAGGCACCCGCTGCCAGCTGCAGCACAGTTGCAAGGCAGGCCAAGTCTGTGAAGGTTGCCAGGACCTCTACCATTATGAAGGTTGCTGCAGTGGAGAAGGTCTGTAGCGGCGCGTGCGAGATCCGCATACAGCAGCTCACTGCAACCGGACTGTCGATCTGGTTTTTGCCTCTTCTGCCATCTGTGCCGTGCAGCAGCCATACTAACATATGGTTACGCAGATTTCATAGACGTATGCATAATTGGGTCCGGAGATCCCCGTTACATGCACTCACGATCCACCAAGCACACCTCAACTGCTGCCCTCACCCTTGCTGCCCACCTGCTGCTGCCTTCTGTGTGTCCTGCTGCATGCGTGCCTTGCTTCCTGTCCCTTGCTGCTCTCCACTGCTGTCTGTCTATCTATCTGTCCGTCACACCAGCCCACAAACTGGACCGAGAACTACATCAAGGAGGTTCCAGTCACGCTGCTGCGCCCTGGAGTGGACACTGAGGGCACGTGAGTATCACTCTCATCCTTTTCAAACTTATTGAGCTTCTCGCTTTGTAGGTTTCTGAAAGGGGTGCAGCAGCAGCGGTTGCAGTGGCAGCACTGCACCATTAAAACCCTGGTCCTCGCTGGCAGACACTCTGCTGTGCATTGCTGGAGCAGACACCCCTCCCTTGCTGCTCCTCCTGCCTGTCCCCCTTCCTACCACCTCATCTTCCTCACCTGTGATGCTCTCTACCCACTCATCCTCTTGCTGCTGCTGCGCCCATCTATCTACTGCTGCCTTCCAGCATCCGTGCAAAATTTGAGAAGGGCATCCGTGATGCTCATGACTCCATCTGCTTTAGCAGTACTGCTTTAGCGGTTCTGCTTTAGCAGTTGTGCTTCAGCAGTTGCTCTCTGTGACACTCCCCACCCACCTCCTCTTGCTGCTGCTGCTGCCGTCTGTGTCCATTGCAGCATTCGTGCAAGGTTTGAGAAGGTCATCCGTGATGCCCAGGACTCCATCTGCAACGCTATCAGCGAGATTGACGGCACCCCCTTCCACCAGGACGCATGGACACGCGAGGATGGCGGTGGCGGCATCACACGTGTGCTGACAGTGAGTTTGCGCTGTGCTGTTTTCGGGTGGGGGCTGTGTTGGGTTGTGCTTTGCTGGTTTTTGCGGGAAAGTGACTGTCAGTGGTGAGGATGGCGGCGGCGGCATCACACACGTGCTGGCAGTGAGTTTGCGCTGTGCTGGTGCTGTGCTTTGCGGGTGGAGGGGGGGCTTTTAATGTGGCAGTGAGTTTGTGTTGTGCTGGTGCTGTGCTGACGCAAGGTCAGTGTCTCCACATGACTTGCAACCAGCTGTTGCATCTGCCAGGACAGTGTGTGTTTGTGCCGGTGTGCACCCCTGCTAACAGACCCTGCCTGCGCTGTCGTTTCGTGTCGCATACCATTCCTGCAGAACGGCAACGTGTGGGAGAAGGCTGGCGTGAACGTGTCTGTGGTGTACGGCAGCATGCCTCCAGATGCCTACAGGTGAGCAGCAGCTTAGGGTTTAGGGTTTAAACCCCAACCGTAAGCCTAAACTAAACCCTAAACCCTAGTACGGCAGCATGCCTCCAGATGCCTACAGGTGAGCAGCAGCTAGCTGGCAGGCAGCGCCCCCCCCCCCCCCCCCGGGTTTGTCATGTACACCAGTTAGTCAAGATGTGAGCAGCACCATCCCTTGGTGAGCTTGCTAGCAGCAGCTATCTCCCGCCAAACAGCCAAACAAACAGTCTCCTTCCCTCATGGCAGCAGCATCCCCGCTGCCTCCAGTCGGTGTTGCTGCTGCACGCCCCCCTCACAGCCCATTGCCGAGCCTGCGAGCAGTGTGTGCTGACAGCATCTGTCTGTGCATCTCTGATTTTGAACAGAAGTAACACAACTGCATAAAGGTCAACAGCCCCAGAAGTCCCAGCTTAAGGTTGCTGGTGTGGTTGAGCCTGTCTAGCTTGGGAGATATTACTCACGCAACAGATGGGCAGCACCATCAAACATCAACTTTCATACTCCCCGCAGCACATGAAATGTCACATCTTTACGTCTGAACTTGTGACTTGCGGTATGTAAGTGAAATCTGCATTTCAAATTTCAGTATAACACTGTTATAACATTGTTATGTTGTGCCTGTCCTGGCTGCAGGGCTGCTGTGAACACCCCCCCTGCTGAGCTGGAGGCTGCCAAGGAGAAGGGAGGCCGCGTGCCATTCTTTGCAGCAGGCATCAGCAGCGTGATGCACCCCAAGAACCCACACGCACCCACCATGCACTTCAACTACAGGTACATAATGGTGTGCGTGCGTGTGTCAAAGTCATGGCAGGGGGAGTGCATGCATAATCATACATGCTCAGTAGGACGTGTGTGTGTGGGGGGGGGGGGGTACGGGCATGTGGACAGAATATGTGGGTGGTGTGAGGGAAGGGGGGGGGGGCGTGCACTCGGTATGGACTGTATGTACTGTGGTGTGTGGTAGGACTTGGGACACAGGATGGCAGCCTAAGAAAGAAGCTTGCAAAGGGGTGCCGTAGCAACCGAGGGAATACTGGCATTGACTGTGAAGTACCTCAAAAGAAGGTCCCACGCACTTTGCATGTGCACTGGCAACCACCGTTTGAAGTTTGTTCGATACAAACAAACTCGTGTGTTGCTGCTCTTGTCCCTCTGTGCTGATCAGGTACTTCGAGACTGAGGACTGGAACGGCATTCCCGGCCAGTGGTGGTTTGGTGGCGGCACGGACATCACCCCCTGCTATGTGGTGCCTGAGGACATGAAGCACTTCCATCAGACATACAAGAACGTCTGCGACAGGTGTGGGTGCATGTTGTGCAGCAGTGCAGCAGACGTCTGCTGGGTTTGCGCTGTGGTGTGGACAGGCACGTACGAGGGAAGTTGATACGTGGCTGGCAGCCTTTTTCGATGGTGGTGTGTCTGTGTTGTGATTGACTGCTGTGTGGTGCGTGTTGGCTGTTCCCTCGCTCATCATACCGCCCCTTCGCTGCTGCCCCCCCCCCCCCCCCCGCGCTGTCCCCCTCAGGCACGACCCTGCCTTCTACCCCAAGTTCAAGAAGTGGTGTGACGAGTACTTCATGATCAAGCACAGGAAGGAGACGCGCGGCCTGGGAGGAATCTTCTTCGACGACCTCAACGACAGGTGTGTGACTGTTACTAACCGAATGTAACTGTTACTAACCACAGCAGCGCTTTGAGTGACGGCGACTTTGCAAGCGGCATGCAGGACATGACAGGTTGGTCTCAGCATGAAATTGTGTGAGGGGATGCCGACCCTACAGTGCACTCCACATGTTGTCAGCATGGTGTTGGTGTGCTTGGGCGTGCTGTGCAGCATCAAGCTAGCAGCAGCAGAAGCCATGCATGCCTGTTTTGCTGCTGTGTGTGCTTCTTGAGGGTAGCCCTGGGTTGGTGCCCCTTGGCTGCTTCAAGTTGCCCTGGCGCCCTCTCGTATCTATGCAGCGTTGCTCTATTGTTATGTTATCTCGCTGACACTGCGCCGTGCTGTGTCGTGCTGTGCTGTGTGTCCTGTAGGGATGCTGATAAGGTCCTGGCCTTCAGCACTGACGCAGTGAACAATGTAGTTGAGGCCTACTGCCCCATCGTCAAGAAGCACATGAACGACCCTTACACGGAGGAGCAGAAGGAGTGGCAGCAGATCCGCCGCGGCAGGTGAGGTGTTTTGTTGAGCACAGCACAGCATGGCATGCAGCAGCAGCAGCCATGGATCAGTGCTCAAAGGGTCCCTTTGTGCAGTGGGGATGTAGGAAGAGCCTTGGAGACTGCCGTTATTGTAAGAGGCAGTCAGGGGACAGTCTTGTTGGGATCCCACATTGACATAGTCGTGATTTGCCCACAGTGTTGTTTGTGCAGGCTGTGCGGGCATGCTGCTGACAGGGAGGTGGTCATGACCTACGTTGCACGGATATTCGCACCTATCGTCACACTTGACACCTGCTATGGCTGTCCCACTGACAGAATCTGTTCCCCCCCATGTTGCCCCCCCCCTCCTCCTTTACCCCCGTAGGTATGTTGAGTTCAACCTGGTGTACGACCGTGGTACCACCTTTGGCCTCAAGACCGGTGGCCGCATCGAGTCCATCCTCATGAGCCTGCCCCTTACTAGCAGGTGGGTCAACAACAACAGGGTTTAGGGGTTGTTTGCTTGGGGGACAGGGTTCAGGGGTTCGGAGAGTATGGGGAGAGGGTTCTGGGTTGGTAGTGCAACGGGGGGGGGGGATTTTGGGTTTGCAGATTACGGGAAGACGGTTTAGGATTTGGTAGAGTTTGGGGAGTGCCCTAGGTCCACAGGTTGAGCCCTGGCAAGGCTGGGTACATGCATGAGTCCATCCTCATGAGGCTGCCATTCACAAGCAGGTGGGTCCAACAACGACAGGGTAGGGGCTCACCAGGGCTGGGCACGGGTTGAGAGATGGAACCAGGGCTCAGTCAGTATGGTGAGGTTTGAGTGTAGGGTTCAGGAGGTCAAGCTGCCGGTACAGTGACTGCTGGGCCGTAGTTACAGACGTTGCTGGGTGGCGTGATGAAGGAGGAGAAAGGAGTGATAGGGATGACGTGTGTTGCAGCCTATATGAAGCAACAGCAACGACCGCAAGCCTTGCTACTGCATGCCTGCTGTCAGTCTCCATCCTCATACTTGATTCACTGTTTACTGCTGATGATGTCAGGTGGGGCGCTGACGAGACCACCCTATTGATCTCACAAACCCCTCCCTGTGAACCGTAATCCACCCAAGGTTTGAAACCTGCCTCCTGCTGAATCCACTGTCTACTGTGTTGCTGTCACTGCTGCTGTTCAGGTGGGAGTACTGCCACGAGCCTGAGGCCGGCACCCCAGAGGCCGACTTCCTGGACGCCGCACGCAACGCACGCGAGTGGGTGTAAACAAAACACACACGCAGCTGGTGCCGTAACACACACATGTGTTCCCACACACGTGAGGGTCAATGCGGCCACAGCGGCAGCTGGCAGCTCCTGCGAGAGGGTGCAAGCACACGCACGCACAGCTGGTGCAGGGGCCCCACAGAAAGCCCAAAGTGTGACCTGATGACGCCAAAGTGTGACCTGATGACGCCAAAGTGTGACCTGGGGCTGCCTGTTTAGCAGGCAGTAGCAGCGAGCAGCAGCTGTTCCAAAGGTCACGGTAGCTTTGTGCTAGGCAGGGCTGTGTGCGCTGTGCCGTGTGGGGTTTTGTGTGTGGGGTTTGATGCCCTCCTGAGGGTTCCAGCAGGCATTGTTTGTGTACATGTGTTGTGTGAGTTGCCCTGTATCCTGCAGGGTTTAGCATGCATATTGTGCTGCTGATGCACCCCCTAAACCGCAGGTGCGGCTGTCGGGTTGTGGCGCGGCTCCGCGGTTCGGTCCTGTTCTTGGTGTGAGCTGGGGCGAGTGAGTGAGGGAGTGAGTGGGTGCTGCATGCTGTGCCGTGCTGTGCCGTGCTGTGGTGTGATTGCACCCCAGCACACCCCTACTAGGCACGGCTATGCATGCTGTGCTGTGCTGTGTTGAAATCACAGCTGTCACAGAACGCCGGTGTGGCTTGTGCAGTGACAGGAGAGTGTGTGTGCCTGTCCTATATACACAGGACAGGTCCCCTTATTGTGTGACATGCAGCAGGATGTGTGTGCGCGGATGTGGTGGTAGCGGGAGGTTTCAATGATGCTGGATTGGGGTGCATGTGTGGGGGGGGGGGGGGGGGGGCAGCGGGTCTTGCATGGTTGCAGGAAAGTTGCGCATCCCCATGCAGGCCGACAGAAAGTGTCATATGTGCTGGCCTGCACCCCTGCACACAGGTTTTGGGTTCAAGCGTCCTTTCTGTGCTGCAGTGTGGCAGAGCCTTGACCGGGGTCTGGGTAGCTTGGGCACCGCCTGCATATCAGGCGGTACGACACCCTGCTAACCCGACTGCTGCATAGTGCGTCTACTGGCTCCTGTACGTTTGCACTCCCCACCGTCTTGTCTAGGCAGGTTTTGCTCTCAAGGGTGTGCGCTGGGCCCAGCGCATCCTATCTCTCAAATGTTGCATTGTGTTTGACTGACTGACTTGACCATCCGTCGTTCCCGCTCATATTGACCCTTGTCATTGCTGCTAGTAGCTCCTCCACAAGGAGTGCCACACTGACAGCGTCAGTGACATGTGTGCTGGGTTGGTGGTTAAACCACTCCACAGCTCCTATCATGATGATGCTCTGTTGTGTAAGTTGTCAGTGTGTGGTTAACCACACAATGTTGCTGGGGAGCGATGGCGGGTTGAGAAGATAGCCTCTGAGCATGTGCCACTGCTAGGAAGTGCTCCTGAGCATTGGTACATTGCTCAACAGGGTGTTTGTGTGATGGTTGTGTTGCTGCTGCATGTGTGATGCTGTACCAGCGCTGTGCAACACTGTAACACTCCAGGAGGTTCAGGGTGGAATGTGGTGGATGGCAGCAGTACATCAGTTGTTGCTGGTTGGCACTTGATTGATGCAGCGATCACAGGAGCAGCAAATACACAAATGTCATCCAAGGATTCATTTACCAACCAACTGAAGGTTGAATATACAGTTCACTCCACACAGTCTACACGCACAGACTGACAATGTTGAATTGACAAATTCGACAAGCTGTTTGGCAATCACACTGTGCCCTACATAGTACAGTACACACAGCACGCCGCACAGCAGCTACTTTTCAAAAACCAGTCAACATGCAGGGCTTGGGACAGTCATGCGACCCCCTCAAGCACACAGCAGCAGCATGCTGTAATGCATTCACTGCCAGCCGGCAAGCAGCGGGTGTATCTCCACAGAGCGATGCACCGGCATGTTGACCTCAGCTCAGCTGAGTCTCACAACACTGTGTCATGTTCCCCACTGCTTGCCGATTGCCGCCACAAACTGCATGCGGTGGCCCGCCAGGCAGGCCAACACCAAAACCTGAACCATTCAACACGTTGTTGCATGCTGCAAACAAGCAGCACCCTTCTCGGCAGCCCCAATCCTTTGCTGCCAGCCGCCCAGCCGGCAAACAGGGGGTGTCTCTCCACACAGTGGGGCATCGGCATGTCAACCGGCTTCACACCATGTCATGTTCCCGGTGTGCTTGCCATGGCTAGCCCAAAACTGTAGGCAAAATAACCTGTAGGCAACCCAGCAGCTTGAGCCCCTGTGATTGGATCCATGAAAATTGAGTGTGCTACTTGTTGCACCCTCTCGGTTGCCGCATGCTGCCAAAACCTGTAGGCGCCCCAGCCCCCTAACAATCCCATCTCTGACAACCAGTATGCTAGTATGATGGTTGCACACCAACCTAGTGGCCAGTGCAGCCCAATTGCAATAAGAGCAACAAAATGGACGCTCTCTGGGGACGGTCCTCAGCACTACAGATAACCCAGTTCAGTAGTAACACCGCGGGCCCCTGCTTGACCACAGAAGCGTTACCAGGCGTTACACCCTGCGGATGCACCCGCGTTACACCCTGCGGATGCACCCCAGTCACTTCTTGCCAGCCGCCCAGCCAGCAAACAGCGGGTACCTCTCCAGAAAGCGTCGCTCAGGCATGTTGACAATGGCTCCATACAGCGGTGCTCCCCCCTGCTTGCTGTGCGCCGCCAGGAACTGCAGGCGGTCCAGTTTGCTGTCGCTGGCTGTGAGCAGTTGCATCAGGGACGATGGGCTCAGCTGCTGCAGCTCGTTCGACCAACGGGGGTGGGTGCCTGGGGGGGGGGGGGGGAGGAGGAGGGCAGCAGAAATTGGGAGCGTCAGCTGCGTCAGCAGCAGTGGGGTTTTGGACAAGCTGGAGCAGAGGTTTAGCCCTAAGCCCCCAAGCCCTCTTCTGGAACACAGTAGGCCTAATTAGAGGAAAGGAATTCAGACCTGACATCATCTGCGGCAGGGGTTGGGCATCCTCAGAGCTCATCACCCCCCTGCTGCTCACCTGCCAGCTGCTTCAGTCTGCCCCACTTTGTCTCCAGCTTCTCACTCGCAAACAGCAGCACACCAGGCTTGGTGAACACAACCTGCACACATGCACACCGCATACCACACATGTGAACCGATGGTAGCAAATGATTTACATAGCAACACTCACACGCTCAACCCTAGGTGTTCAGTCAAACCCAGGCAGCTGCAACAACATTGCCAGAACAAAATCCAATTGTATACTGTATAGCAGTGCTGTAAAAGTGCTGAGGTTTGGCACTACCGCAAGTTGCTGGTGAAGGTGAAGGGGGGGGGGAGAGAAGGGCCGGGAGGGGCTGAGATATTCATATCAAGGAGCCCACCTGCCACATTTGAGCTCGTTGTAGCCTAGTAGCACCTTTAGCGCTTTGCACTTTGCCACCATTGCGCCGATTGACAGACTCTGCCTCAATGAAGACGGGAGAATGGCGAGGTGGAAAGAGGGAAAGAGGGGAGGGGAGGGGGATGCAGGGGGGATAGGACGGACCCACCTGCCACATCTGCAGCTCGTTGTAGCCCAGTAGCGCCTTCAGCGCTTTGCACTTTGCCACCAGCGCACGGGCCGACAGGTTCAGCAGCAGCGGCTGCTTCGTGAGTATGTCCTGCACGGCTGTGGGGGGTACACCCAGTACTGATGCTAGGGCGATGGCCTTGAGCTTGAGAGAAGATGGGGCCATGGACAACACACGGGGCTGCCACCGGACAACCTAAAGGCACACATACCAAAGCACAGCAGAGCATAACACAGCACAGCAGAGTCAGTGAGGAGAGACGGAGGCAGGAGAGCGGGGGGGGGGGGGGGGGGGTGAGAGAAAGTGAGTGGCATGTGTGGCATTCACGCATTGAAGGGCACCCCCAGTACTGATGCTAAGGGGATGGCCTTGAGGGAAGATGGGGCCATGGACAACACACGGGGCTGCCAACGCACCACCTGCACAGCATGACACAGCATGGCACAGCACAGCATAATGTACTCAGCCAGAAGAAAGTAAGACAGACAGAGAAGGAGAGGAAGAAGGAGAGAGAGAGAGGGGGGGGTCGGTTGCTAGTCATCAGTGTACACTGATCGTTACGTCTCACGAGGTGTACCTTACTGATTGCGTTGTTACGAATTGCCAGCTTGCTGCCCCTGCTGCGCAGCCCCAGTGCACTGCTGAGTGCGGCCAACCTGTTCGCTAGCCTGTGTGCCCCCTCTGTCCCCCCCCCCCCTTCTCCCCCCCCCCCTCCGCGCCTTATAAGTGTATCTCACCTGCAACAGTTCCTCCCTGCTTTCCAGCCCAAGAGCATCCATGAGTGCAGCCAACCTGTCTGCCACATTGTCAGGCCTGATCCGCCCTCCCTTCCCCCCCTGCCCCGCCTCTCTGCACAACCCCCCCCCCCTTGAAGAATACATCGAAAACAACTCATTCAGACGTGAATACATCTCGTCAATAAAGGTTTTCTTTCACACCTGCATCAATTCGGCTCTGCTGTCCAGCCCCATTGCGCTGCTGAGTGCGTCCAGCCTGTCTGCCACATTGTCAGGCCTGATGCTCCCTCCCTCCCCCCCTGCCCCCCCCCCCTTGCACAACCCCTCCCCTTCAGGCAGAACCTAAAAATTAGATCAGTCAGACGTGGATTCTGGGTAAGTATCTCGTTGGTGAAGGCGTGAGGGTGACCAGCAAATCGCACCTGCATCAATTCAGCTCTGCTGTCCAGCCCCATTGCGCTGCTGAGTGCGGCCAACCTGTCTGCCACATTGTCAGGCCTGATGCGCAATATGCCTGGGTGGGAGGACACCAGCGCCAACACACCCTCACTCACACACACACGCTGCTGCTGCTGCTGCTGCTGCTGCTGCTGCTGCTGCTGGGTCAGCAAGAGGACTTCTGGCGGCTTTTCAGCCGCCACCCCACTCACAGCCAGCAGCATATGCTGCTGCTGCTGCTGCTGCTGCTGCTGCCGCTGCTGCTCCAGGTCCAACTGCTGCTGCTGCTGCTGCTGCTGCTGCTGCTGCTGGTGTCCGGCTAGTCCCTCTGCCATCTCCTCTCCCCCCAGCAGCAGCTGCAGCTGCTGGTGCTGCTGCTGCTGCTGCTGCTGCTCCTGGCCCGATTGCTGCTGCTGCTGCTGCTGCTGCTGCTGCTGCTGTTCAGCTAGCCCCTCCGCCACTTCCCCTTCACCCAGCAGCAGCTGCAAATTCTCCAGCCGTTCCCCCAGCTCCCTTGGGCCCATCATGAGCAGTGACACATCCCTCACCAGGATGTCAGTGGTGCGCTGGGGCCCACCCAACAGGGAGGCGGCGGTTGAAAATGACATCAACCGACCTGACAGAGCCTGTGTGTGTGGTGGGAGGGGTGAGGACATCATCAGGGCCAATGTATGTGTATGTTCATAACAGACATCATGTGTTATAACACATGTTATAACACATGATGTGTGTAACAGGTGTGGGCCGATGAAACAGGGATGAGGTGTTCAGATAGTGGCTGTGGGGTCCACCCAAAAGGGAGGCGGCGGTTGAGAATGACATCAACCGACCTGACAGGGCCTGTGGTGGGTGGGTGGGTGGGTGGGTGGGTGGGTGGGTGGGTGGGTGGGTGGGTGGGTGGGTGTGTGTGGGGGGGGGGGGGCAGGGGCAAGGGGGCGGGGAGGTCAGGGCCAAGGGCTGTGTAAGGGGGGGGACTGAATGGGGTAAAGTGTTGACAACACGTACAGTGGCCAATGGGCCCCCCAGCAGGGAGGCAGCCGTTGCAAATGACATCAACCGACCTGATAGGGCCTGAGAGGTTAAGACGGAGGAGGGGAATTGAACGGCAGGGCTGAAGAAACGAGGATGTCACCTTGCGTGTGTTCAGGGTGTTGGCGTGTTTTGAAGCGAGCCACCCATGTTGGCCTGTTGTGTTGATAGCCGTGGAACCCGCACAGCAGCAGCAGCGAACTTTGCTTTGATAACACAGCCGAGCAGTTAGGGCTTGGGGGGTGGTTCCAAATACCCAACCTCCCCCACCCCCACCCCCGCCCATCCGGTTACCCCCCTTCCTCCCCCCTCAAACACCTTCACCTGTCCCTTCCATGCTGTGCTGGCCTGCTGTATCAACCGCCGCATGGCGGGGTCGAGTGCTCCAGTAGCCGCCAGCACTGCTGTCACCCCTCCCCCCTCTCTCCCTGAATAAACGTCGCATTTGCTGCCTCCAGCCCCTCGCGGTCAGGTCCACCTAACTGCCGTGCACGTGGCCAGCCGGCGGGAGCCCCCCCCCCTCTGCTTTCACCCAACTTCGGAATGTCACATCCTTGATTGGTTGCATTGGCTGGATGCACTCCCTGTGTCTACCCCCCCCCCCCCCCCGCCCATCCTGTACCCCCAAACACACCCTCACCTGTCCCTTCCATGCTGTGCTGGCCTGTTGTATCAACCGCCGCATGACGGGTCGGGTGCTCCAGTAGCCTCCAGCACTGCTGTCACCTCAGCACTCAGCACTGAAGAACCCCTGGCTCCACCACGCACAGACTGCTGCTGCTGCTGCTGCTGGGGGGTGCTGCTGCTTGCTGGATTGAGTCACTGCTACTGCCCTGACCCGCTGCTGCTGCTGCTGCTGCTGCTTGTGTGGCAGCAGCAGCAGCAGCGCGTGTCACCTGCTTCTGCTGTGGTGTGCCAACTTCTTCAATGCTGTCCATGCTGCTGCTGCTGCTGCTGCTGCTACCGCTGGAGGCTGCTGCTTGTGCTAGTGCGGCCTCTGCTGCTCGCTGCAGCACTGCAAACGCCTCAGGAGACCGCCGCTTCTTGTTCAGAGCCAACATGACAGCTCGCTTAGAGGGGGGAGTGACAACAGCAGCAGCTGCTGCTGCTGCTGCTGCCGCTGCGTTGCGCTTTCCCCCCTTGACTTTGAGGCTGCCGGCAGCATCTCCTGCTGCTGCTGCTGCTGCTGCTGCTGCTGGAGGGACTGCTGTGCCAGCGGACCTCTTCCGAATCGCTGCTGCTGTCTGTGCTAGCCGACCAGCGATCGTACTGCTGCTGCTGCTGCTGCTGGGGGTGGCCGCTGGCGTCTTGCCGGCCTCTGGTTTGGTCCCCGGGGGTGTGTACCCCCGCTGTCGCCGCCGCTCAAGTGACAGCAGCACGCTGTCGATGCTGTTTTCGTTGCTGCTGCGGGGAGCTGGGGTGGTGGTGGTGGTGCCCCCATGCTGCTGCTGCTGCTGCTGCTGGGGTGCGGAGGCGGGGGCTGGGGGGCGGGGCCCTTCTTCCCCCACACGGGACGCAACGCGTCTGCGGAGACGTTCCCTCAAGCTGTCGCTGCCGCCGCCGCCGCCGCTTCTGCTTCTGCTGCTGCTGCCCCCCTCGCCTTCGCTGCTGCTGGCCATGCTGCTGCTGTGCTGCTGTTGGTGATGGTTGCCATGCTGTGTTGTAGCTGCAGCTGTGGCAGTGTGGCGGCCCTGTTGGTACCCACAGTAGCAGTAGGGAGGGTAGCGACAGAGATGGGGGTTCTGTTGGTGGTTTCTGAACCTTCTGGTGCGGCCACTGCTGCTGCTGCTGCCACCAAGCTGCGACCGATTGGCATAGACACCGGCTGATTATAACCATGTGAGCTGGATGTTCCAACAGAATGTAGTTGCTGCTGTTGGGTGCTGCTTGCTGCAGCTAGTAGCTCTTGCTGCAGTTGTAGGGCAGGTTGCTGCAGTGCTTGTAGCAACTGCAGCTGCTGTTGTGGTTGCCAGGGATGCTGCTGATCCTGTGGGCTCTCAGCACGAGCTTTGACCCATGATGCACGGATGATACGAGCACTACGGTTGTTAGGGGGCCGCTGGCAGCGAAGACCCTGTTGCAACTGCATGCCACAGCTACTGCTGCTGCTCGATGGTATTGCTGGGAGCGTGGCTGGCCTGCACTAGTGCAGGCATGATGAAGGCTGTTATGAAGCATTCAGCCCGTAATAAAGCAATTGTAGACCCCACTGGCTGGCATGTGTAAAGAACAGTATGTACAGAGGGTGAAGTGGTGAGTGGCACCAGAACAGTTCTGCTGCTGAGCTGTGGCTGACTACCCCAACGAGCTGGGCTGGTGTGTATTTTTGAGCCGATAACAAACCATAAGTAGATGCACTCCGGTGGCATACGGTCTCCAAGTTTTGGTGCCAGGGCATTGCGTGGGTTCGAGACAGCCTTGGACTTGAAAGTTGGAGACTCTCTCCCACCCAGCACGCGTGACAGTCGCTCAGTTGTTGATAATTGCACCTGTTGAAAAGAAACTCTTGGCAGACTTGTGAGAAGCGTTCGGCAACAGCAAGCAGGAGGATGTCTGGACGTGGAAAGGTGGGTTCACGTTGTTTCTTTCAACTACTATGTTCGCTTGCAACCATCTCTACCTCGATCCATCCAAGCACACCGGAAAAGCACAGCACAGCCATCCACGCCCCATGTGTCTCCAGCTTCTCTCCTGAGTGCAGCAAAGCCCTAACAACATCCTTGTATGTTGCTTTTGCAGGGAGGAAAGGGGCTTGGCAAAGGTGGGGCTTTCATCTGCTGACTTTGCTGTGTCTTCAGCAAGGTGCCACGCTGTGCCAGCATCTCTCCTATGCCGTGTAGGCCCATGCAGCTGCCAAAATCTGCTTCGTTACTCACGTAACGTCTCAAACCACGCAGTTGCACACACGTCAGGGCGTCTGCATGTCCTGCAACCCCTCCAACACCTTGTGCTGATGTCCTGCTGCTGCTGTTCCTGCAGGAGGAGCCAAGCGCCACAGGAAGGTTCTTCGTGACAACATCCAGGGCATCACAAAGCCCGCCATCAGGCGTCTGGCGCGTCGTGGAGGTGTCAAGCGCATCAGCGGCTTGATTTATGAGGAGACACGCGGTGAGCCTTGCGACTAGTGGGCCCCATGCACAGTCATCCCTCCTGCACAGTCACCCCCCCCCCAGTCGCGGCCACTGGGGCCCTGACACCCGACTGTGAGAACTTGATTGCTCACAGATAGCAAAAGTTCTATACTTTGAGTGTAACACTGCTTATCAGAAGCTCTCACAATCTCACTTGAAAGTTTGCATCGGCTCCTGACCCCACGACTGGGGGGTGCCATGCACAGTCACCAGCACATGGCAACCCTACGTGTCACTGAGGGGCTGTGACTTGTTACTGGGGTGGCATTGGCCCGACTCCCTGCGTCCTCTCAAGGTTTTCTTACGGCTGTGTCTTCTGTCGTGGTTGTGCAGTTCAGATCACACTGTGTGTAGGTCGCCGGGGGGGGGGGGGGGTTGTAACTGTTTGCTGCCTGCATGTGCTGCTTGATCGTTGGCGTCCCAAAGGTGTGCCCAGTGCCCTCAACCCCACGCTTATGCTTCTTCTGCCTATATCTTTGTAAATTAACTCACTCCAAGGTTTGCTGACCCCCCCCCCTTGCCGCTGCAGGTGTGCTCAAGGTGTTCCTTGAGAACGTGGTGCATTTGTAGACACAACCTCAGGTTATCGCTTCTCTTCCCACTCAAGCACATGCACGCCTGCCTCACTAGTGGACAAGGTCTCGCTCAGTGACATGTGCCCCTGCAGGTGTGCTCAAGGTGTTCCTACAGAACGTGGTGCTGGTTTACCCCACGTCTTCATCTCCCTTTTGCATGTCTATCCTCAATCAATCCCATGTGTGCCTGACCCTCCCTGCCCTTGCCTGCAGGTGTGCTCAAGGTGTTCCTCGAGAACGTGGTGCGTGACGCCGTGACCTACACGGAGCACGCCAGGCGCAAGACCGTCACGGCCATGGACGTCGTGTACGCCCTCAAGCGCCAGGGACGCACACTCTACGGCTTCGGAGGATAGGCAGCCACTCACGCTGCTGCTGCTGCTGCTGCTGCTGAGCCCAGCACAGCTGCTGGGCAGCCATGCTGTACGCGTTGTAGAGATTGGCGCGCCAAGGCCACACTGTACGGCTTTGGAGCATAAGCAGCCCTGCCACCAAGCTGTACGCCCTGGGAGCGCAAGGGACGTGGCCGACTTTTACGGCGGGCTCCAAGGCCAGCCATGAAAAGCCTGTTGAGGGTTGCGGCAGCTGCTGCCGTGCCAGCAGTTGCGCTGGGGGGGGGGGGTCGCGCAGCACAGAAACCGGTCAGCAGGCTGCTTGGTTGCGCTACCTGGTGGCGCTGTGTTGTTGCAGGAGTCGGGGTGACGCATGTACATTTTGTCGATCGATGCATGTGTGTGAACGGCAGTTTTATCTCCAGGGAGCATCCGGGTACATGACTGTGTTGTGTTTGGCTGCTTTGCACTGTGGGGAGTAGGCGGCCAGGTTTTACTGCTAGTGCTGGCAGACCCAGCACTATCTGGCGTATAGTTGTCACGTGTATCGTACGTTGTTAGGTTGCATTTGTAACAGTGTCTTCTTATAAACATGGACGGAACCTCATGGTGTACTGCTGGCAGTCACTGTCAACGGTTGACATACAGCAGTCAGCAACTGCCTACCCCCCCCCCCTTTATGTGAGGGCATGTATCACCTGCCCCGTCGCTGTCCTTGAAAGCAATGTGTGCATGTGGGGAATATTGTACTAGCTACTTGGTCAGCTGCACCGACACCATCGCTGGGCAACACTAGTGTTAACTTGGGTGACACGGCTGCAAGTGTTGTGGGACAGGGCACCCTAAGTTGTGGGCATAACCCATGCAAATCACTTGGTGCATGAATGAACAGTGACACATGATCGGGCCAAGCAGCTGCATTCACTCACACTGAGACTTAACTTAACACACAACATAACACCGCAGCTAGCTGCCGAATCAACCGGCAACTGCACTGATTTGTAGCCGCCTTCAACTGAGCATACACCCAGCGGCAGTCCCCAGCATTTGCAGTCAAAACATGAGTAAGTATAGGAATGACATGATTTGTGCATGGATCATGGAATGTGCCTAATGTACAAGTGCCAACCGCCTGGACACAGCCAACAACCAAAGCCAACACCAACATCAAGAATGCTGCTGTGAATGCTCCTGGCTGTGGACCACTGGCTGTTGCTGCTTGGGGTTTCAGCAGCAGCTGCTGCTGCTGCTGCTGCTGCTGAGTATCAACGCTGCTGCAATCGTCAGCGGCTGCTGTTGCTGCTGCTGCTGCTGCTGCTTGGTGCTCCGCTCTTGCCTGGCTGCATCTGCAGGCGCTTGTCCACCTCCCCCTTGGTGTTGTACTGAGACACAATAGACTGGGCAAAGCCGGGTATGTGCTGCGCGGCACGTTTACTGCCCATGTGCCTGCAGCAGCAGCAGCAGCAGGAATGATGTAACAACAGCAGTAAGGATCAGCAGTAGGGTACTGAGACACAATATGTTTGGCAAAGCCGGGTATGTGCTGCGCGGCACGTTTGCTGCCCATGTGCCTGCAGCAGCAGCAGCAGCAGCAGCAGCAGCAGCAGCAATGACGCCACAACAGCGGTAGGGACTTTGTGGTGGAGGAACTGTTGACATTGACCATCTACAGTCATGTCCGACCAGGTGTGTTGGGGCTGACTGGATAGCTGTGTGTTGAGACCCGCCAACATCCTACACAGCACTGCACCAAGAAGGGAGACATGAGGGCTCTGGCTGATGGCAACAGGGGCAGACCACCCACCGTCAACTACCACTCTTCCCTACACACCAACACTTGGGCATAGCTGCTGGGTGGTTGCCGCCCCCCCTCCCTACCTGTGCACGTAGAGCCAGTTGCGTATGTAGTGGTAGTCTATGCTGTACTTGGCAAACTCCAGCCCCTTGGGGCCGATCAGGTTGAGGAACCACGCCAGCACGCGACCCAGCCACAGGGGGGCGGGGTCACGGAACTGACCCAACTTGGCCTCATCATCAGATATGACGGTCTGTGGGGGAGGGGGGGTCGCAAGGACAGTGTGGGTGTGGTGGTGAGTGGGTGGGAGGGGGGGGGGCAGCAGAGCAGTGCTTTTTGAAATGCCAAGCCAGCATCCGACCCAGCCCCCCCGGGGGGGGGGGGGTGGGTCACGAACTGACATCATTGGAGATGGCTGTCTGTGGGTCACAAGGGCAGTGTGGGCATGGGCGTTAGGTGGGGGGGGGGGTGTCCATGAATCAGGGGGCCTGGGGGGGGGGGCAGAGCAGTGCATTTTTAATTGCCCAGCCAGCACCCAGATGAGCCACAGGGGAGCAGGGACGGAACTGACCCAACTTGGCCTCATCATCAGATATGACGGTCTGAGGGTCATGAAGAGGGGGGGGGTGAGGGGGGGTGGGTGAGGGGGGGGTGAGGGGGGGGGAGTGGTGAGGGGGGTGGGGTGTGGTGTGTGGGGGGGGGGGGGGGGGGGGGGGGGGAGGGGGGGGGGAGTGCAGGGGGAAGTGCAGGGGGTGGGGGGGGGGGGGGGGGGGGGGGGGCCAGAGCATTCAACTGTGTTTGCGCTAGGCTAGCCCAAGGAGGGGGGTGGGAGGGGGAATGGGCACCAGAGCGAGGGCAGGTTTGGACCAGGCCAGCACACGACCCCAGCCACAGGGGGCGGGGTCACGGAACTGACCCAACTTGGCCTCATCATCAGAAAAGACGGTCTGTGTGTGTGTTTGGGGGGGGGGGGTGTCGCAAGGACAGGGTGTATTAAGAGAGGATACAAGTGTAGCTAGCATGTGTTTGGTAAGGGGGGTGGGGTCACAAGACAGTATGTGTGTTGTGGTGGTGGCTGGGGAACAGAACAGGGCTCTTTTGTTGGGGCAGCACAAGACCCAGCCACAGGGCGCATACCAACTCTGCCCCTGGGGCGTCCAACATGTCCCGTCCCCTGTTGTTGCGCACTGCCTCCCCCTCCCCCCTTGCCCTCACCCACCTACCCACAATTGTGAGTCACAACACAACACAACACAAAAGACACGTTGCCCCCCCCCCCAAACCTCCTCCACCAACCCCCCCCCCTCTAACACCCACCTGCATCACTAGTGGTCGCCTGTCCCCCTTATCAACAGGTGGTGTGCGTATCAACTCCGCCCCCAATGCATCCACATCTCCCGCCCCCTGTCGTTCCGTACAGTGATGTACTGGGATGGGAGGACATGGGGCTGCCATTATAAGGCACGCCCATATAGCCAACCTGCACACACACAGCAGCAGCACAGGCAGCATTGAGGTGTGCGTTTGTTGACGTCCAGCACCGCAGCATGGCGCCAAGACCCCTACAGCATTGGTGTAGAATTGCTATAGAATTGCTGGGGGAAAGCTGTAACCAGTGTGTACATGGGGGTGGAGGACATGGGGCTGACAGAAACACCACGCAGTATGACGTCTTTCTGTCCTTTTGGACTGTGATCAAGTCATGTGTTGGTAACCACAACGCCAAGTGTATGGTAGGGCGCTATGTGTATAGTTTTGGCAGGGTGGTGGTAGGAGGGGGGGTAGAGATGCCGTTCTACGGAACGCCCATGTAGCCCACCTGCACACACACAGCAGCGTACGCATATCAACACATACATGCCCCCCCCCTCTGACCCCCCCCCCCCCCCCCCTTTCAAACACTCACCACCAAGTCGGCCAGTGCCTTCGGGTTCAAAGCACCTGCAGCAGGAGCCCCCCCCCCCCCCC